>ONZH01005375.1:20000-23488 GCA_900303285.1 Rhinella marina | reverse complement strand
TTAAAAACAATTTATCATCTTTATAATGTGTGTGTGTATGAAACATAAAGTGCAATGTGCTGTACGTGCAAAATGAAATCTTTTTAAAGCCATATTCTCGCTTAATTGTAACAACAAAATACAAAGTACATGACACAACATGATTGGTGATAGTTAGAGATGAGCGAGCACTAAAATGCTCGGGTGCTCGTTATTCGAGTCGAACTTTTCCCGATGCTCGGGTGCTCGTTTCGAATAACGAACCCCATTGAAGTCAATGGGAGACTCAAGCATTTTTTGCAGGGGACCAAGGCTCTGCCTAGGGAAGGCTGGGTGAAAACCTGGAAACCTCAGAAAATGATGGAAACACCACGGAAATGGACAGGAAACAGCAGGGGCAGCATGCATGGATGCCTCTGAGGCTGCCTAATCCCACCATTACCCCAAATTCTGGGCAACAGCCTGGTGGTGACCCTCAAGACAATTGTGCTGACCCAGACCAAGATGGGCAAGGCACATGCGCTGGCACATGTTAGGAAAGCACCCAACTAGGTGCAACGAAGATCCATCACCGCCTGCGGGTGACACCACTTCCCATGCTGGCACTGCTGTCCTATCCCCCGCCCCAGGACGCAGGCATAAGCGTCTCCCTCCCCGCACCCACCCAGTAGTCCACAGCGTACACAAAGTTCTCCCAGCACAGTGCCCAGCTCTCCCCATCCCAGACGGGCAAACACACACCCCACACCCACCCTGTCCACAGCAGACACAAAGCACAGTGCCCAGCTTTCCTAATTCCAGACGGGCTAAGACGCACACTGCACCCACCTATTAGTCTCCACACGTGGGTGGGTGCAGAGCCTTTTAGTGCCCCTCAAGACAATGTTTGTGTGCCAGGGCCGGGTAGTAACCCAGCTTGAACTTGTGGGGGAGAGGCCTCCGGGGACCCTCAAGACAATTTTGGCGGACAGTGTAGTGGCGAGCCTCCAAAAAATCGTGGGTGAGAGCCTGGAGGTGACGCTCAGAAACAATTGGTTTAAAAAAGCATGGTGGTGCACCCCTGAATGACAGTCTGTGACTGAGATTGCAGATGAACTCACTAAAACTGTAGTCTGGCACACCTTGGTGGTGAACCCCTAAATTACATAGTTTGACTGAGATTGCAGTTTACAGGATGGGGGTGAACCCCAGGATTACTTGCTAAGACTGAGAATGCAGTTTACAGGATGGGGGTGAAACCCAGGATTACTTGCTAAGACTGAGAATGCAGTTTACAGGATGGGGGTGAACTCCTTAGCTTCATCTCACAACTTACAGGGTCACGTGGTACACCACTATTGAAACCACAACAGTGCGAACAGGTGATGACGTGGATAGCGGATAATGTGTCCAGTAATGTATCCACCACCCAGTCTTCCACGCAGTCCACCCACTTTAGCCAAGGGAGTAGACCTCTGGCTCCTCCAGCTCAACCTCCTTCCTCCCAGCCTGCCCCCCCATGGATAATATGGATTCAGATCCGGCATACTCACAGGAACTCTTTTCAGGACCCTTCTTAGAGACACAAACCACTGTTCAGCAGCAACCTGAGCAGTTACTCTGTCCCGATGCCCAAAATTTCAAACTTTCGCAGTCTGTGGGTGATGAGAGTGTGGAATTAGTGCAAGTAGTGTGTCAAGAGGTGTCGGATGATGATGATGATGAGACACGGTTGTCAGAGCGTGACGTTGTTGTCAGGGCAGTAAGTCCGAGTGGGGAGCAGAGTGAGGAATTGGAGGAAGAGCTGGTGGATGATGAGGTGACTGACCCGAGCTGGGTTGGTAAGCCTAGTCAAGACAGTGCTTCTGAGGGGGAGGCAAGTGCAGCACCAGAACAGGTTGGAAGAGGCAGTGGGGTGGCCAGAGGGAGAAGCAGGGCCAGAGCAGGTAGATCAGCAACTGTTTCACGTAGTGAAGCTCCCGTGCCGAGGCCTAGATGTTCGCAAGTCTGGAGTTTGTTTAAAGAATGTGAGGATGACCGACGGACTGTGGTGTGCAACCTGTGCCACACCAGGATCAGCAGGGGAGCCACCACTACCAGCCTAACCACTACCAGCATGCGCAGGCATATGAGTGCTAAACACCCCACTCAATTGAACCAAGGCCGTTCACCTCCTGCGGGTCACACCACTGCTCCTTCCCCTGTGTCACATGCTGGCTCTGCGAGTCAACCCCCCGCCCAGGACCCCAGCACAAGCGCCTCCCGCCCTACAACCACCCCTTCACCTCCACGATCCTCCACACCCTCCACGAATGTGTCCCAGCCCAGCGTTCAACTGTCTTTGCATCAGACATTGGGGCGCAAGCGCAAATACAATTCCACCCACCCACATGCACAAGCCCTAAACGTCCACATCTCCAAACTGCTTTCCGCAACCTGATGGCGGTGGCTGTCCCTCGGTACTTGGTCCCCCACTATTTTTCCCGATGTGCCGTCCCAGCCCTACACCAGCACATGTCAGAGAACATCATCCGTGCCCTGTCCAATGCGGTTGCTGAGAAGGTCCACCTAACCACGGACACGTGGACAAGTGCTGGCGGGCAGGGACACTATATCTCCCTGACGTCACATTGGGTTAACTTGGTGGAGGCTGGGACCGAGAATGACCCTGGGGCCGCTCATGTACTGCCCACACCGAGGATTGCGGGGCCTACCTCGGTCACAGTTTCTCAGACTTATTATGCCTCTTCAGCCAACCCCTCGTCCTCCTACTCTCATATACAATCTGTAAGCACGGCGCCTTCAGTCGGTAGCTCTAGGCGCAGCAGCACTGCCGTGGGTAAGCGCCAGCAGGCGGTGCTGAAACTTCTGAGCTTAGGTGACAAGAGGCACACCGCCCAAGAGCTGTTACAGGACATCACGGCGCAGACTGATCTTTGGCTGGTGCCGCTGAAACTCAAACCAGGCATGGTTGTGTGTGACAACGGGCGTAACCTGGTGGCGGCTCTGCAACTCGGCAGACTCACTCATGTGCCATTATACACCAATACTATTTCCCATAGTAACAACAACCCATATAAACACTGCATATAAAACCTGCCTGGCCCACGTGTTTAATCTTGTGGTTCAGCGGTTCCTCAAGACCTACCCCAATATGTCTGATTTGCTCACCAAGGTGCGACGCATCTGTGCGCATTTCCGCAAGTCAACCACAGATGCTGCCACTCTCAGGGCAGTGAAACGGCGCTTACAACTGACTGATCACCGACTGTTGTGCGACTTGCCCACACAATGGAATTCCACATTACACATGTTAGCCAGGGTTTACCAGCAGCGCAGAGCAATTGTAGACTGCCAGATGACAACTTTCACGAGAACTGGTAATCAGGTTAGCAGGAGTAGTAGGATTAGTAGGAGTAGTATGATAGTAGTAGCAGTAGTAGCAGTAGTAGTAGTAGAAGTAGTAGTATTATAGTAGTAGTAGTGGTGGTGGTAGTAGTAGTAGTAGTAGTAGTAGTACTAGTAGTAGC
>ONZH01005375.1:0-15000 GCA_900303285.1 Rhinella marina | reverse complement strand
GCTGTCATTGTGTTCAAAAGCTTGGGGAGGGGGAGGGAAAAAAGCAAAAATTTATATAATAGCATAGTTTATAAGGCCGAAAAAAAATCTGTACATGCAGGTCGGCCTGTTATCCTGCAAGTTGATCCAGAGAAAGGCAAAAAACCCCTGTGAGGTAGAAGCCAATATTCCTCACTTTAGGGGAAAAAATTCCTTCCCGACTCCAATCAGGCATCAGAATTACTCCCTGGATCAACGACCCCTCTCTAGTAACTATAACCTGTAATATTATTACCTCCAGAAATACATCCAGGCCCCTCCTGATCTCTTATAGTGAACTTACCATCACCTCCTCCTCAGGCAGAGAGTTCCATAGTCTCACTGCTCTTACTGTAAAGAGTCCATAGTCTCACTGCTCTTACTGTAAAGAGTCCATAGTCTCACTGCTCTTACCGTAAAGAGTCCATAGTCTCACTGCTCTTACCGTAAAGAGTCCATAATCTCACTGCTCTTACCGTAAAGAGTCCATAGTCTCACTGCTCTTACAGTAAAGAGTCCATAGTCTCACTGCTCTTACAGTAAAGAATCCCCTTCTATGTTTGTGTACAAACCTTCTTTCCTCCAGATGCAGAGGATATCCCCTCGTCACAGTCACAGTCCTGGGGATAAATAGATGATGGGAGAGATCTCTGTACTGACCTCTGATATATTTATACATAGTTATTAGATCTCCCCTCAGTCATCTCTTTTCTAAAGTAATTAACCATAATTTTGATAATCTTTCTGGGTACTGTAGTCCACCCATTCCAGTTATGACTTTAGTTGCCCTCCTCTGAACCCTCTCCAGCTCTGCTATGTCTGCCTTGTTCACAGGAGCCCAGAACTGTACACAGTCCTCCATGTGTGGTCTGACTAGTGATGTGTAAAGTGGCAGGACTATGTTCTCATCACGGGCATCTATGCCTCTTTTGATGCAACCCATTATCTTATTGGCCTTGGCAGCAGCTGTCTGACACTGGTTTCTGCAGCTTAGTTTGCTGTTCACTAAAATTTCTAGGTCCTTTTCCAAGTCAGAGTTACCCAATATTTTACCATTTAGTATGTACTGGTGACTTGCATTATTCCTTCCCATATGCATAACCTTACATTTGTCAGTGTTAAACCTCATCTGCCACTTCTCTGCCCAAGCCTCCAATCTATCCACATCCATCTGTAGCAGTGTACTGTCCTCTGTAGTATATATACAGTATACTGTCCTCTGTAGTATATATACAGTGTACTGTCCTCTGTAGTATATATACAGTATACTGTCCTCTGTAGTATATATATACAGTATACTGTCCTCTGTAGTATATATACAGTATACTGTCCTCTGTAGTATATATACAGTATACTGGCCTCTTCTGTGTTAATTACTTTACACAGTTTAGTGTCATCTGCAAAAAATGATATTTTACTGTGCAAGCCTTCTACAAGATCATTAATATATTGAAGAGAATAGGGCCCAATACTGACCCCTGTGGTACCCCACTAGTTACAGTGACCCAATCTGAGTATCTACCATTGATAACCACCCTCTGTTTTCTATCACTGAGCCAGTTACTTACCCACATACAGACATTTTCTCTCAGTCCAAGCATTCTCATTTTATATACTAACCTTTTATGTGGTACCGTGTCAAATGCTTTGGAGAAGTCCAGATATACGACATCCATTGATTTGCCGTGGTCCAGTCTAGAACTTACCTCCTCATAGAAACTGATTAAATTGGTTTGACATGACCGATCCCTCATGAAGCCATGCTGATATGGAGTTATTTGCTTATTTTCATTGAGGTACTCCAAGATAGCATCTCTTAGAAAACCCTTAAACAGTATACCCACGACAGATGTTAAACTTACCGACTTATAGTTCCCAGGTTCTGTTTTTGGACCTTTTTTTAATAATGGCACCACATTTGCTATGCGCCAATCCTGTGGAACACTCCCTGTCAGTATAGAGTCATTAAATATCAGAAATAAGGGTCTGGTGATGACATCACTTAATTCTCTTAGAATATGGGGGTGTAGGCCATCTGGTCCCATTAATTTGTCTGTTTTAATCTTTTTAAGACGCAGCTCCCCCCACATTACTCTGTAAGGGGCCGACACCTTCAAGGTCATACTTTTTTACCATTTATATAATTGATTTTAGGGTTAGTTTTACTCTCTTTAGCAATTAATCTCTCGGTCTCTAGTTTGGCTGCTTTTATTTGTCTTTTACATATTCTATTTTTTTCCTTATAGTTTTTCAATGCTTCCTCGCTCTCCTCCTGTTTTAGTGATTTAAATGCTTTCTGTTTGTCATTTATTGCTTTCTTTACAGTTCTATTTATCCACATTGGTTTTTTCTTGTTCCTTAATCTTTTATTCCCACAAGGTATGTACCTCTCACAATTAGATATTATGATGCTTTAAAAAAAATCCCTTTTTGTGGCTGTATTTTTATTTTTGAGGACTTTGTCCCAGTTAGTTAGGCCTCTCTTAGTTGGCTAAATTTAGCTTTTTTGAAGTTATTTGGTATTTTTGTTCCTACCTGAAGAAACGCTCTTTTGAATGACAGTTGGAAGGTTATTATATTATGGTCACTATTTGCCAGGTGTCCCCCGACCTGCACATCTGTTGTTCTCTCAGGTCTATCGGTTAATACTAAGTCCAGTATGGCCGTCACTCTAGTCGGGTCCTGAACCAGTTGTGAAAGGTAATTGTCTTTGGTTATTTCCAAGAACCTGTTTCCTTTATGAGATGTACAGGTTTCAGTTTCCCAGTCTATATCTGGGTAGTTGAAATCCCCCATAATAACGACCTCATTATGATTTGCCGCCTCGTCTATTTTGTTTAGAAGTAGATTTTCTGTGGTCTCTGATATATTAGGGGGTTTATAATAAACTCCTATTAGTATTTTATTATTGTTTTTGGCTCCATTTATTTCTACCCACAGTGACTCCACATCTTCATGTCCCTCACTTATATCTTCCCGCAGTCTGGGCTTTATACAGGACTTTACATAAAGGCAGGCCCCTCCCCCTCTCCAGACAGACCCCTCCCCCTCTCCGGTTAGACCCCTCCCCCTCTCCGGTTTTGGCAATCCTTTGTAAACAGACTGTAACCCTGTATGTTGACTGCCCAGTCATAGGTATTATCCAGCCATGTCTCAGTTACTCCCACTATGTCATAGTCCTCCTCACACATCACTAATTCCAGTTCACCAGTTTTATTAGTTAGGCTTCTGGCATTAGTGTACATACAAGAGGAATGTATATTTTTTTACCCTAAACCTTTCCTTCTGCACTGTTCTAGTTCCTCCTTCCATTCCTCCCCCAGTTCCATTACCTTGCCCCAGGTCTCTATCTGCACTATCTTCCCCTCCTATAATGTAGTTACCCTCCCCCCAGTCCCTAGTTTAAACACTCCTCCAGCCTTCTAGCCATCTTCTTTCCCAAAACAGCTGCCCCTTCTCCACTGAGGTGCAGTCCATCCCTACGGTAGAGCCTGTAGCTGACAGAGAAGTCGGCCCAGTTCTCCAGGAACCCAGATCCCTCCTTCCTACACCAGTTCTTGAGCCACTTGTTTGCCACTCTAAACTAAAAGAGATAACAAATGCTCCTAAGAATTCAGAGTCCTAGGAGACTAGAGGAGGTTTAGACCAATCTGCTTGGCAATTGGAACCAATGGTTTGGTTGGAACAAATTCAGGTCAGAACCAAACTTTTTAAATTTGTTGAATCTGAACAGAACCAAACCGTGAATAGTTTGATCCTCTAAAATTTACATCTTAAAGTAATTGTCTGACTAATAGCATTTATTATTTAGAGGAAGTTAATACAAGGCACTTACTAAGGTATTGTGATTCTCCATGTTGCTCCCTTTGATGGCTGGATTCATTTTTCCATCACATTATACAGTGCTCGTTTCCATGGTTACAGACCACCCTGCAATCCTTCAGAAGCGGCAGTGCTTACACGATATAGGAAAAAGCACCAGCCTGTGTGTGCTCCCACCGCTGGGACCCGCACCTATATCGAGAAAGGAGCGCAGCCACCCTCCATTCATTTCTACGGGGCTGGCGAAAATTTCCGTCGGCTATGTAGAAATGAATGGGAGCGGTGGCCACACATGTGCAGTGCGCTCCCATTCAGTTCTATGGGAGCAGCGAGAATACCCCTTTAATTCTGGGGCTCAACAACAAGACGGCTCCTTCCTGCCATTCCCTTTTTTCTCCACTATGCCGTCTCCTGGATTCCCGTCTCTGATTAGAGGCGCCACTGCTGAAGTTACTTCTATTGCTTGCTGTTCAGACATGGTAATCCCAGCAATGATCACATGGACTAGCACCTGAATGTCCTGATTACATCCAGTATACCACCTTTTATTATCATCTGTTTAATAAGCATCAGATGTCACAAGCGTCACATGAGGAACCTTTACATCCAAAAACCTCCCCACCCCCCGATCATCTCTATAAAGAAAGACACTGGATCTCTCTTCTCTCCAGAACCAGCAGCCATGGCTCTTGCCAAGTTCTCTCTGCTTCTCTGTCTCCTCGTCCTGTGTAGTGTAGGTCACCCCACCGCTGCAGCTCCATCACCTCAAGATTATGATGGTAAGTGACATGACAGAATGAAGAACATTATAGGTGAAGTCTATATCCTCTATACTGAAATTATACATATCTACAGGCTAGGGGGGTTCTCTATACTAGATCTATCTGCAGAGAAGACCATAAGCCATGTTCTCACCTGACCCAAATCCATGAAAAAAATGACTTCATAATCCAGATAATGCCTTGGAATACTGTAGATACATAGCATTTATACTGATCTTGAGTGAGTGTAAGAGGTCTGCAGTTTTCTCCTATATCCTTTGGGTAGATTTTTGGCTGAACTTGCCAATTTTAATATATTTGGGATCACCAGACTTCCCTCCGATGGGAGAAGTTAGAGAATACAAGGACCACACATTTTAGATTTCTATAAAACCGATCCTATGGAAGGGAACCGGTGTGTCTGCTGGAGACTGAGGAGTCTGGAAGTAACTGAGGAACCTGGAGGGGACACATTTGTCTGTGAGTGACAACAAAGCTGTGTGAAGATTACTTAGGAATACGGAAGGGACACAGGAGTCTGGAGTGTACAGAGGGGTCTGAAGGGGAACAAAGAGCCTAGCGGGGACAGATTTGTCTTTGTGGGACAGACGATACTGGAGAGTCTGTAGAGGACTTGAGAGTCTAGAGAGGATTAAGAGATCCGGAGCAACTAAAGAGTCTACGAGGACTGCGAAGTCTGGAGAAAGATAGAGTTGTTTGGAAGGGACAGAGGTGGTCAGAGGTCAGAAATATGGCAGAAGAATCTTGAGGGGACAGAGGGGTCTAGAGGGAAAAGAGGCGTCAGGCAGGGATTGCAGAGTCCAGAGGCAACTAAGGAGACTGGAGGTGGGCAAAGAGTTAAAGAACGAAAGGAAAAATGCAGTTATCCGGTGGAGAGGTTGGACCTTACTAGTGATGAGCGAGCATGCTGGCGCTCAGGTCCACTCGGTGTTCGGCCAAAGCGTCCGGGGAGGGATGGCACTAATTGGCTGGCCAGGAACGCGTCATTGGGTGCTATATAGCACCCGGTGACGCCTTCCCGCCCAGTGTTAGTCAGGGAGAGCTGCCGCAAGCAGGGACAGATAGTGTAGGGACAGAAATGGCTAGGCAGGGATATAATTTATATTAAAAACAAATAAAAGCCCTTTTAAGGGCTATTGGAAGATTTGGGGCCTTTTTTTGGGGGGGACCTTTTTAAACCAGGCATCCCCCACTCTTCCAGAGCACCAGAGCATACGAGCATCCAGGTGCTCACTCAACACTAGACCTTACATCAAGACTACCATCTCCACTCCTCAGTATGAGAAGTTCCTGAGAGTAGAACTCATTGTAGACTGTGATAAATTCCAACCATGTCTTCTCCATCAAGTATGTTGCCCAGGGCCATACATGCAATATATGCAACAAAGAGTATAAAATATTTCCATAGTGTCTGGAAATTTGTCACAATTCTAGTGGGTAAAGACATGATGTCACACATAACAAAAGTTCTGAACGATGGGGATCACTGCATCACCTCACCAAGGTAGAACCAAATCCATTGTAGAGAATCACTTTACTATCTTATTTCCTTCATCGTTATATTTTGCAGTTAAACCTGGGAGCTGCCCAGTGACTGAAATGCCTTGTCAAGTTCAGTATGATCCAATGTGTCGTGAGGACACCAATTGTCCTAACTACCAGAAGTGCTGTGATTACAACTGTATGGCGCAGTGCACCTACCCAGTAAGTAGCACAACTAATCACATTACAAGCTTTCTACACAGAATATCCTCTCGGTCTTGTGCAATATTGCCAGGATTTCTCTTCATTTTCTTAGATTTATGTCCAGACTCTGAAAGATGCATGGATCCACCAGGTGCTACCACCATCCGGTTAAGGACAGGGTTGCAGAAATTGTATAAATTGCATTTATTGAAAATTGTCCTACATCTGACCTATTCTTCTTTCTGCAATCCAGATTGTAACTGGTTGAGGATGGGGCCGATTGGATTACTTCATTTTTCTGTACTATTAGGTGATCCCATTGACTTCCAACTGTGCTCCTCAGGGTTCGGCCTGTCTTTTGACGAACCTCCTGTGGTATGGAAATACTGATTGTTTATGTCACAATTACAGCACAATGGAGCGCTTTATGTTTTGTCTGTGTCCAGACTCTGAAGGAAGCAGCTCTTTCTCTCTCTCCCAACAGCACATGATCTCAGTCTCCAGGTGAAGTTAACTAATCCCACCACAACGCTGCATAGTAACATACATAGTAACTTAGTAACATAGTTTATAAGGCCTGAAAAAGCCCTCTGTCCATCCAGTTCTCCCTGTTATTCTACAAGTTGATCCAGAGGAAGGCAAAAAAACCCTGTGAGGTAGAAGCCAAATTTCCCCACTTTATGGGAAAAAAATCCTTCCTGACTCCAATCAGACATCAGAATAATTCCCTGGATCAATGACCTCTCTCTAGTAACTATAACCTGTAATATTATTACCTCCAGAAATACATCCAGGCCCCTCTTGATCTCTTATAGTGAACTTACCATCACCACCTCCTCAGGGAGAGAGTTCCATAGTCTCACTGCTCTTACTGTAAAGAATCCATAGTCTCACTGCTCTTACAGTAAATAATCCATAGTCTCACTGCTCTTACAGTAAATAATCCATAGTCTCACTGCTCTTACAGTAAATAATCCATAGTCTCACTGCTCTTACAGTAAATAATCCATAGTCTCACTGCTCTTACTGTAAAGAATCCATATTCTCACTGCTCTTACTGTAAAGAGTCCATAGTTTCACTGCTCTTACCATAAAGAATCCTCTTCTATGTTTGTGTACAAACCTTCTTTCCTCCAGACGCAGAGGATGTCCCCTTGTCACAGTCCTGGGGATAAAAAGATCATGGGAGAGGATAGGACATCATTAACTACGTTGGCACCACTTGTCACATCCTTCATCCCAATATCTATAACATACAAGAAGAAAAAGTATAATGAACAACTGCAACCAAATCTGTGATCTGTTGTGATTTCTTCTTTCAGATTTTTTATTGAGATTAAAGAATGAAGCCTAAGATGGGATCTGCCTCCTACAAACCCTAAGTAATGATGGAGCTAATGGATCAGCCCCTACATACCCATCATGTAAGCTTCTCAGTGGTTGAAGAGTCGTCGTCCATGACCACGGTCTATTGTAGACAGATCTGTATTGGTGAATAAAGATTATTGAAGAGATTTTGCCGAGTTCTGTATTTGCCGTGTTTTCAGTCTGGCAGTGTGATCTGTCACACTGTATGCTGTACGGTATGTATTTACACTCATTGACGAAACATGTTGCTTCCAGATAGAAATGTTGGATTGCTGAAAAGCTTGTCTTGTGATTAAATAATTACAGGTGTGGTCTGATTAGACACTGTTTCTTTATGAAAAGGCTCCCAGGGGCTACTTTTGTGTAGTGTACCTCTTTGTGAGACATCTGTTACACACACACAAAAACATTTTGCCCAGTTGACAGACTCAGTGAGGGCACATCTTTGGACTGAGAGAAGCAGGATGGTCGTTTCTACAAATTACCTGCCATGTAGTCATATCTGACCTAGCTTTTACTGGGTGTTGGGAGCAGTGGTGAAGTGAGGGCATGCACAGTATTGTTTGATCAACCATAAATCATGAGCAGCTCCCACAGTTTTGTTGTCCACCATCCACACACAGGTGGCCCCCTCATTGCACACTCCTGAGTATGCCCGGACCATCTCCAGGTGTTAGCAGGAATACATTTGGTGTCTTGGATAGAGTTGAGCAAAGCTGCCTTTTGTCAGGTTCAAGTTCGGGTTCGGGGTTTAAGTGAATTATGTAATGGATTCCGTTCTCATGTAATTCAATGCCAGAATCCTTTACAGGCATTGCGTTTTGAAAGCCGTCATAATACAATCGTATGGCCAGCAGAACGGAATCTTCGGGGCTGGCCATACACTTATATTATGCGACTTACTGGCATTGAATTACGTGGGAATGATGGCCATTATATAATTCACTTAAACCGTGAATCTGAAACTGCCAAAAGGCAGCTTCGCTAGTGTTGATCGAGCACCCAGGTGCTTGTGTGCTCGGGTGCTCTGGCCGAGCACTCAGGGGTGCTCAAGTGCTCGGCGGAGTACTGGAGCATAATTGAAGTCTATGGGACTAAACCAGGCACCCCCCGCTCGGAAGAAGGGGGGGGGGTGTCTGGTTTAAAGGGGTCCCAAAAAACAAACAAACAAAACAAAAAACACAGACAATGAGTTAAACTTACCTTCCCCGGCAGCTCCCGACCTGTTCCAGCAGGAAAGATGGCATGCAGACTGGTAATTTTTACCACAGCGACATCTGCTGGAGGGAGGAGGGAGCTGCTGGGAAAGGTAATGATGGATCCGTCATGAACTCCATTGAAAGTCAATGGAGTCCAGATCCGTTTACTATTGTGTCACACCAAACGGATCCGTCTCCATTGATTTGCATTGGGGTCATGACGGATCCGTCTTGGTGCGGGGAGGGGAATCGAGCTTTGCGCTCGAGTACACTCGGTGTTCGGCCGAACACCAAGTGAACCCAAGCGCAGGCATGCTCGGCTGAACAGCGAGTTCGGCCGAGCATGCTCGCTCATCACTACTTGGAGCCCATTACATGATCAGAGCCGCCCTGTACACACGAGCATCTAAAAGGCTCTGCGTTATACAGTAAACCTGAAGCACTACTATACGTGATGCATCTTACTCCGGCTGGAACAATAAATTAACACATTATTTGCAACTCTGGTACCCTGTCTTCAAGATTACCTGCCCTGCCACTGGCAGCCGGCCACCATCTCCATTTACACTGGAGTCATGGGTGAGAGATCTGGACTTCTGCATTTCACCTTGTTACAGTGGCAATATCACCTGGATGAACTGTTAAACTGGGCTATGATGGTCACATATTTAGAATGTTATGCATGCTATATATCTTGCAACACTTATGTACACCGTATAACTTGCACTCATGATAAGACAACAGGTATTAATGTGGCTTATAATGTACTGTAGCTTTAAACTGTGGTGAGATGTCAGTGAGAGAATAGTAAATGTATGGACATCACAGTGGGTGAGACCATGTTGTGGGTGGACTGTGGACAGCTTACTGACACTCTGGGAGAGTCATGGAGTTTGGGTAAAATGTGAAGGACATTGCAAAGACCGACCTAAAGAACTAATCTGTAGCTGAAGGGTAGAAAGAAGTCGCCAACTCTGTACATCCTGGAAGAAGTCAGGGTCTGTCACAGAGACCAGCTGGAACCCTGGAACTTTAAGTGAAGCATTAAGAAATAACTTCTTTCAAAAGTGAGTGTCCAATAATTTCATGATTTCCTCAATGATAACGCCGTATATAAGGAGAATATAATCAATGGAGTTAATTTCCTCCTCATATATGGATATCTAACACAAAAACTCTCAACCTGCCATCACATCTAATGCCATTACTTCAAATCTGAACCCTGACACATCCTTATCTTCATCCCTTCGTCCCCCCCACTATGAGCATTGGAGCATTTCATTCTCTGATGCTCTCCTTTGCCCTGCCAAGGCATATTTAGGAGATCTGGTGACATACCGGGCTCTCCATAGGGACTGCTAGGTGGAGGCTTCCACTCAGAAGTGATCTCGGTGATGTCTCCGGCACAAATAGGCAGGCTTTAGCGCAGCCCTAGCCAATAAAATGGCTAGGGCAGTGCTATAACCCACCTATCAGAACCGAGAACACTGCTGGGCGGAAGCCTCCCCCTAGCAGTGTGCTATTGTACATACATATAAAAGCCCTTGCCCTGTGAGATACAGCGCAGGGCAAGGGAGAGCATTGGAGGATAAAATGCTCTAATGTTCATGTCAGGGAGGCCGGAGGGGTGAAGATAGGGATATGTCCAGTTTATGTTCTGAACCTGGACAACCCCTTTAATAGTTGGAATCTCAATCATCAATGTTACAGATCAGTGAGTGTGACCCTACTGTGCCATCCAACCGGTTTGATTTTGGGCTAACCCAAGGATGTTATTCTGGCACTCCCTCAGTATTCACCCTTTTAACCCCTAACGGGGTTCTGCACTTCACCGCAGGGGACCAACCAGTCCACTAGCTTCTGGCATAGCCCCAGTGTGGTTGGATGCTGATGTATCGGGGTCAGGCAATGTAAGCATTGGGAGCACAGGATACAGAAAACACACCTGGACCACAGGATATCCGCAGGAGCAGTCTAAGCACTCACTTAGGCTTAAATACTGGTTTAAAGATCTGGACTGCACACTGATGGTGGAGATGAATGGAAACGGTGTATGAAACAGTAGGCAGGGTTGTAGTGTAGACACAGTCAGGGGTGGCAGGCTGGATATAAGACAGGTAAAAGCAGACAAACTGATAAGAACTAGAGATGAGCGAGCACTAAAATGCTCGGGTGCTCGTTATTCGAGTCGAACTTTTCCCGATGCTCGGGTGCTCGTTTCGAATAACGAACCCCATTGAAGTCAATGGGAGACTCGAGCATTTTTGCGGGGGACCAAAGCTCTGCACAGGGAAGTTTGCCTGAAAACCTGGAAACCTCAGAAAATGATGGAAACACCACAGAAATGGACAGGAAACAGCAGGGGCAGCATGCATGGATGCCTCTGAGGCTGCCTAATCCCACCATTACCCCAAATTCTCAGGCAACAGCCTGGTGGTTACCCTCATGGCAATTGTGCTCACCCAGACCAAGAAAGGCGAGGCACATGCCCATCACATGTTAGGGAAGCACCCAACTAGGTGCAACGAAGGTCCATCACCGCCTGCAGGTGACACCACTGCTCATGCTGGCACTGCAGCTGACATCAAGTTTAGTATCTGTTCTTATCAGTTGCTGTGCCTGCTGGTGGTATAGTGGTGAGCATAGCTACTTCCCAAGCAGTTGATCCGGGTTCGATTCCCATCTATCGCAGAAGGCAATTTAAAATCAGTACAATATCTAATACGTCCCCCTACCCGGGTAAATTGTTTGGAGAGAGGGCCTGTTGGTGGGTGGAAAGGAGGTTTTGCAGGAAGAGCCAGAGGAGTGCCCCCTGGGCTAGCGTGTGTGGTGGTGACAACAGCCGGATGGATTTGGGAAAACTGTTGCTTTAACCCGTATGGTATCGATTCTTCTCAGTTTAATACCGTATACGTCCCCTATCTTGGGACCCTATATTTAATGGATATTTCAAACACAGAAAATGGAAAAACGAGCTTGCTCTGGCCAGGGGAGTGTCTTTCCCACTGCAGCTAAGGGGACGTGTCCATGCTCTGCCTATCACAGGTCAGGAGGCAATTAAAAGAAGAAAAACAAAAAACATCAGTACAACATCTAATACGTCCCCTATCCGGGTAAATAGTATGGAGAGAGGGCCTGTAGGTGGGGGGGGCAGGCTGGGGGGAAGGAGGTTTTGCTGGAAGAGCCAGAGGAGTGCCCCCTGGGATAGCGTGTGTGGTGGTGACAACAGCCGGATGTATTTAGAATGACGACACAGGACCCCAACCGGTACAGTCGTAAATTATGAGATTGATCAAGTGTGGCATGACTTTTTGGATGGAGATTGCATGTGGTCACGTACTCCCTGGAACCCCATAGTCACCCCTTCTCTGATGTGCTAGCCCACAACATTCTCTGCCCCAATTCGCAAGACCTTTTGCTGTTTCCGTGTGCTGACAGTGTGGATTTACCAGTGTTGTCTGAGGAGGTGGTGGACAATGGCGAGACACAGGTATCGGGGGGTGAGGTAGTTGTATGGGAAGCAAGTTACAGTGCGGACTCCTTGGGGGGGACTTTCTCATGATGGGACAGATTCAACTTGGGTGGATCAGGCACAGGAACAGATGAATTTTTTGGGGGGTTTATTTAACTTTTATTTAGCAAAAATAACCACAGAGATATTTATTCGTTATTAGAGATGAGCGAGTAGTGTTCGATCGAGCTGGTATTCGATCGAATACTACACTATTCGGCATACTCGATTTCAATCGAGTATAACGGCGATGGCGCACTTAGAATTCGTTTCCCCTCCCACCTTCCCTGGCGCTCTTTTTCCACCAATCACCATGCAGGGAGGGTATGACAGGCCCGCGGAGCACGCTGGCAGCGCAAAAACGGCGTCTACATGGATTGGCTGGAAAAACCATGTGACCTCGAATATTAAAAACTCAGCTCTTCCTGCTCGTACGCATATGCTGCGTGAACTTAGTCAGGGACAGAGGCTGGAGAAGGGAGAGACAGGTTTTAGCTGTTGGACAGGCAGGAGCGTGATTAAAAGCCCTTATCAGGGCTACTATAGTGCAGTACAGTGATAGCTTTACTACAAGATACACTTTACAGAGAACGGCTGCTGTATTCAGGGATAGCTGCTGGAGTAGGGACAGAGAGAGGCATTAGTGGTGTATTAGGTGCTCTGCTACATACCAAACTATATTTGGCACTACTGTTCTGCGTTCTTTTTGGCTGCAAAACCCTGTTATATACCTAGTGTGTATATGCACCATCTGATCTTCTGGCAGTATACGGCTGTGTACTTTTTTTTTTTTTTTTAAATACAGTTTATTTGGCTCTAGTGTTCTGGGTTCTGTGTGCCTGCAATACCCTTTTTGTATACCAGGTGTAAATACCCACCGTCTGACCTGTTAGTACACGGCTGTGTACCTAGAAATATAAAATATATAGGCCTTTTCATTGGCAACTGTACTGTGCGTTCTCTTGCAAAATAATTGTATATACGTAGTGTTCATACACACCGTCTGAACAGTTAGTACACGGCTGTGTACCTAGAAATATAATATATATAGGCCTTTTCATTGGCAACTGTACTGTGCGTTCTCTTGCAAAATAATTGTATATACCTGGTGTTAATACACACCGTCTGAACAGTTAGTACACGGCTGTGTACCTTGAAATATAAAATATATAGGCCTTTTCATTGGCAACTGTACTGTGCGTTCTCTTGCAAAATAATTTCACATACCTGGTGTTAATACCCACCGTCTGAACAGTTAGTACACGGCTGTGTACCTTGAAATATAAAATATATAGGCCTTTTCATTGGCAACTGTACTGTGCGTTCTCTTGCAAAATAATTGTATATACCTGGTGTTAATACACACCGTCTGAACAGTTAGTACACGGCTGTGTACCTTGAAATATAAAATATATAGGCCTTTTCATTGGCAACTGTACTGTGCGTTCTCTTGCAAAATAATTTCACATACCTGGTGTTAATACCCACCGTCTGAACAGTTAGTACACGGCTGTGTACCTTGAAATATAAAATATATAGGCCTTTTCATTGGCAACTGTACTGTGCGTTCTCTTGCAAAATAATTTTATATACCTGGTGTTAATACACACCGTCTGATCTGTTAGAACACGGCTGTGAAGGCAAAATATTGTAACAAAAAAAAAATAAAATGCGGAGAGCTAGCGGAATAGGACGTGGACGAGGACGGGGGCGCGGAAATGCTGTTGGGGGCCTTGTTGAAGCCAGTGGGGATACAATGCGTGCTGGTGAGGGTCAGCCAGGATCCCGTTCATCCAGAATCCCTGCCTTTATGGGACAGTTAAGCAGGGGGCGGGTTACACCGCTGTTGAGGCCTGAGCAGGTTGAACAGGTGGTGCAATGGATAGCCGATAGCGCTTCCACACAGTTGTCCACCAGCCAGTCATCCACACAGTCTCACTCTGACCCTCCTTCCTCCACACCTGGCCAACAGAGTCATCCCACCCTTGACCCCTCCCAGGAGCTCTTTTCGGGTCCTTTTTCAGATGTGCCGGAAGAATCCCAGGAGCTAGGAGAGGAATTTCTTTGTAGTGATGCCCAAACACTTGAGTTTTCGCCATCTCCTGCTAATGTGGACCCTGAGTCAGCATCTGTTATCATGAGCGATGATGATGATGAGACGCAGTTGCCATCAAGGGAGGCTGTTGGAATGTCCAGTGGGCAGGAGGAGGAGCAGAGTGAGGAAGAGGAGGTGGTGGATGACGAAATGACCGACCCCACTTGGCCAGGGGTGATGTCCAGCGGGGAAAGCAGTGGAGAGGTGGTGGTCTGCGCAGCACCGAAAAAGGCAGCAAGAGGCAGAGGGATGTCCAGAGGCAGAGGGATGTCCAGAGGCAGAGGGATGTCCACAGGCAGAGGGATGTCCACAGGCAGAGGGATGTCCACAGGCAGAGGACAGTCCAGACAGAGAAGTGAGGCCACAGCCAGCAGGGCCGAAGCAGTTCCCAGCAGCGGGCAGTCGCGCGAAGCTCCCCCATCGAGGCCTCGTACTTCTGTGGTGTGGAGATTTTTTAATGTTTGTGCGGATGACAAACTGAGCGCGGTTTGCACACTCTGCCACTAAAACTGAGTAGGG
>ONZH01005374.1:0-31931 GCA_900303285.1 Rhinella marina | reverse complement strand
TTTAAGAGGTCTCACCTCTTGGGCCTCCACAAAGGTCTCACCTCTGGGCCTCTTTAAGAGGTCTCACCTCTTGGGCTCCACAAAAATCTTTAAGAGGTCTCACCTCTCTTGGGCCTCCACAAAATCTTTAAGAGGTCTCACCTCTTGGGCCTCCACATAATTTTAACAGGTCACACCTCTTGGGCCTCCACATAATTTTTAAGAGGTGTCTCACCTCTTGGGCCTCCACAAAATCTTTAAGAGGTCTCACCTCTTGGGCCTCCACAAAATCTTTAAGAGGTCTCACCTCTTGGGCCTCCGCAAAATCTTTAAGAGGGTCTCACCTCTTTGGGGCCTCCACATAATTTTAACACCTCTTGTCTTCACCTCTTGGGCCTCCACATAATTTTTTAAGAGGTCTCAGCTCTTGGGCCTCCACATAATTTTTTAAGAGGTCTCACCTCTTTAGCCTCCACACAATTTTTTAAGACGTCTCACCTCTTGGGCCTCCACAAAATTTTCCATGAGCCTCTGGCCAGCCCACGGCCTCTTCCTGCCTTTTGCGGTCCTACGCATCCCTCAACATCCCCACTGCTTTACCTGCTAGACATGACACTGGGCCAGGTCGGGTCACTGACATCTCTAGCGCCAACAATTTGGGCATTTTAAGGCTTCTGCATGTGTTTGAGTTGTTTTTACATTTTAAAGAAGACATGTCTGACCACATTTCACACACACCACACAATGACAATTAGGGGTGGGGTCTATTTGCTTTCCCCCTTGCCTATGCCATCTGTGGTTGTCATAGGCAACGTGATTTTAAGGGGTGCAGAATTTCATCTTCTTTTTTATCTAGTTTGGCTTGGGGTCCATGGCAATGTAGAGGAAAGAAGGTTTCCTTGTATGGTCTCACTTTACAGAGAGGTTACATTGTCTTTGGAGTGTATTGTTGAGAGGCTGTGATAGTGGCGTAATAGTGCGACTTGGGCGCGTTATATGCACCCAGACATGCTTCCCCTGCTGTCCCAGTTGCATTCCAGCAGTGTTGGCATCCTTTTCTGAGGTTTCAGGGTGGACTTGGTGACCTCCAAGTGGTCGAATTGAGATTTCCAAGTGGCGAGCATTTTTTCCCCATAGACTTTAATGGGATTCGATATTCGGTCGAATAGTCGAATTTCGCGGTCTATTCGAATCGAATTTCGAACTTTCGAATATTTCACTACTCGCTCATCTCTATTACTGAACTGAATGCGTAAGCATTAGCGTACAAAGTGCGTACGAATCCTTAGCGTAGTATTGACTTGCAAATGCATCATACGCACGCACGAGGCTAGACCATGGCGTACAGTCCTCAGAGGAAGTCCATATGACCCAGAAAAGTAAGGTGCTAGCTATCCGGCTAAGTGCATAATTTACCAAGCACACCATACAATAAGTGCATAATAGGTTACATTGCAGTACCTGAAAAAGAATACACACAATGCACTAAAGTGCTTGAACGCTGCTGAACCTGTAAAAACATTATTGCTAAAATACGGCAAAGACATAATTATGCAAACATTTTAGTGCAATCAATTTCACATTTGCAAGCATAATAGGCTTAGATATACGTTTGAGACTCCTCATCATGGCTGCTTGGCATAAAACACTAGAACACATAGTCCAAAATTAAACTGTAATCCATATGAGGTAATTTTGTAATCCACATGGATAATATAAAATAGCAGCAAATAGAGACCCCTTTTTGCAAAGGGGACTCCCAAATAACCTGAGAAGGGAGGAAAAAGGAAAATAGGCATGCTTAGGCGCAACTAGGAATTTTCTGCAGAATGGGTGGAGTCCTGACAAGCCATGGCCATCTGGGTGAGAGTCAAACAGGGTGCAATACAAAGTAGATAAATTTTAAAACAAGTGCCAAGCTCTCACCCGTCAGGTGCAGTTAATGTTGTAGCTCCCATAGGTCCAGACCATGACTCCATGAGGTGTCCTTTAAATCAGATAGAAAGGACTGTAGTGGTGGTGGTGGCACTGGCAAGCCAGGAATCAGAGGCTCCAGCTGTGGCTGTGGCTTCTCCCTGAAATGGAGGGTGCCATCTGGTGACTCTTGTAGGCAGCGCATGAGTCCTGCACCTGCTGGATGGTCCGGCCAGGTCTCAGCTGGCGATGCAGGTACCAGGGGCTTAGACAATAACGTTACCCCTGTAGCAAAGGGGCCTTTCAAGGATGCCATGGGGGATTTATTCCACCTGATCCCCCACGTATAGGCTTTGACGGGCTTGGGGCAGGCAAGACCTTTTCACAGACCTGCGGCCCACAAAGTACTCCTCCCTGTCCTCGTCGCCTGCAAGGAAGGCACTGCCTCGCTCGACTGAAAACCATAGGACGGTTCTTTTACGCCGGGTCTCCCGGCCTCTGATCTGGTCAATCACTTGGATGACCCAGTCCTCCGCCGCTTTCTTATAGTTCCATAGGGTCTGGGCGTGGGCCGTCACTGATGCAGGCACAATGGGATTCTGCCGCATGGAAGGTGTTGTTGTTCTCCTCCTGGGCAGCGGAGTGGACGCTCCACCCGCCTCCGCTGCACCAGCCGGCACGGCGGACACCTCAGGTGCCGGTGGGATTCTCTTGGCCAATTGTGACACTCTGATCCCCTCTAGAGTGGCTGGTGGTTCGGGGTACTTGTTACCAAACACCATCCCTCCCCACTTTGGTCACAGCTGTTTCGCCATGCTGTGGTATCTTGTTCACCGCTGGCTTGAACTAGAGAGGAGGGCGGAGTAATGAGGGAGGAGTCTTGACTCCCTATACTTGCATGATAGTTCCCGGTGGGCCAGGCTGGTTTTTCCTGCTTCTGAGGGGGGTGTATCTTCATTTTCCTGCTTTTGTGGGGGCATATCGTCATTTACCCGCTTCTGGGGGCTGGGGGGCAAGAAGAATGCATATATAGCATACATAGCATTAGCGTTCAACATTTTAAGAACATTTACGAATCGTACAAAGCAAATCTGAATAAATCCGGATTCGCTTCGGAGTAGGAAATAAGGATGATTTGTAACGGATATACGAAGCGGCAAATAGATTTGCTCATCTCTAGTGCCCATAAACAAATCCATCAAAGTCTACGCTGCAAAAGACAAATAGCAGTCTTTCCCCTCTGAGCCCTGCAGCATAAACAGCAGTTTACGCCCACATTTATGGCATTTCAACACCCAGTAGAACCCACCTAACAATTTAAAGGGCATGGTGTGTCTCAGATGGCACAAGTGGAGCACAACATATTGGGCACTGAAATGCCATATCTGTGTTAAACTTGCAATTTTAATTTTGCACAGTCCCCTGCTCATCAATTTCTAAAAACATCTTTGGGGTCAAAATGCTCACTCCATTCCTTAATAAGTAGATTGGGGTGTAGTTTTTCATTTGGATCACTTCTCAAGGGTTCCATTTATTATTTCACCCCAGAGGCTCTACAGTTGTCAGCACAAGATTTGTAAACCAAAATGCGCCTCAAACGCGCATGGTGCTCTTTTTTTCTCCTGAGCCCCATGGTACAGTATGTATGGGCAAACATTAAGGCCATATGAACAGTAGGGTGTTTATAAAATCAGAATGCACTGTATAATAAAAAGAGGACTAACTTTTTACCATGGCACACACTGGATACAACATATTGGGCACCAAAATGGCATATTTGATTAAAATTGCAATTTTCACTTTGCACCATCTGCTGTGAATTGATTTTTCCAAAGCACCTGTTAGGTGAAACTGCTAACTACACCCTTGGTAAATTCTCTGAGGCATTTGGTATCTAAAATGGGGTCACTTCTTGGGGGTGTCTTTTTTAGATTTCACCTCAAAGCCTCTGCAGATGTCGGTCAATACTGTAAAATCACCAACCTAGGCCTCAAATGCACATGGTGATGTTTCTCTTCTGATCCATGCTGTGCACCCATACAGAACTTTACAATCATATATGGGATGTTTCCGAATTCAGGAGAAAATTGGTAACAAATTAGGAAAATGAAAATGAATTGGGAAAATGAAAAGTTTGGGGCTAAAGAAACATTTTTTGTGAAACATGGAATTTTTCATTTTTATGGCTTATGGTTTCTAAATCCTACGAAATGCCTGTTGGGCCTAGGTGCTCACTATATCCCTTGAAAAAAGTTGGAAGTTTTAGTTTCCAAAATTGGGTCACTTCGTGGGGGTTTCCATTGTAGGTGGGTGTCTTCAAATGCAAATAGCACCCAGAAACTATTCCAGCAAAATCTGACCTCCAAAAACAGTAGCTGTGAGCTGGTGACAGGACATAGCAGAAGCTCCAGATGAAAAAGGGTAAGATTTAGACTCATTGAAAAAGGAAGCTCTGCCCATTGGAAGACACCCTGGCTAATAGGAGAAAGGCCTACAGGAAGTTGTACCCACAAAGAGAAGTGTTAAAGTGCATAATTACACATGTGATGACCCAAAAGAGGAATGTGCCTTTATTTCATGTCCAGAAAAAGTGTTTTTATTTTGCTGGAAATCAACTCCCAAGTGTCCGGCAAGCCAAATTTAATAAGAAGGGAGGGCTGCTTTAGCTGCTCATATCATGGGATTGCTAACAGCTAGTGTTGTTTGAAAGCTGGCATTCCATGCTTTCAGACAATATCAGATCCCAGCAATTCATCTATTACCTCGGAAGATATAGCTGTTAGATATTGAGTCAGGAATTAAATCAGTGAAACATGTTTATATTTTCAACTGCATTCGCTGCCTTCCCCAGCTATATCTTCAATGTAATGGATATAATGTTGTGATTCTGGTATTGTTTGGTATAATCTTGGAATACCAGCTTTCAAACAAAACCAGGGCCATATATCTATCTCTTCTACCAATCCCAAGATATGAGCAGCTGAATCAGCTCTCCCTCTTCTTAAGTCTGGTTTGCTTTGAGCACATGGATCAGCAAACCTTGCCCATCTAAGTACTTGGGAGCAGAATAAAAGTACTTTTCTGGACAAGAAATAAAGACAAAAAGTACACACAGGTATGTTTGGAATGTGTTTGCAATCCTGTGTGAGGAAATTATGTTAGTTATATAGGTGACAATGATGTGACAAATTCCTTTTAATGTTGATGATTATGGCTTACAGCTAATAAAAACTGTATCCCAGAAAATTAGAATATTATGAAAAAGTTTAATATTGTAGACTCATTGTGTCACACTCTAATCAGCTAATGAACACAAAACACCTGCAAAGGTTTCCTAAGAATTTATATGGTCTCTAGGTCTGGTTCAGTAGGCTGCAAAATCATGGGGAAGACTGCCGACTTGACAGTTGTCCAGAAGACAGTCATTGACACTCTCCACAAGGAGAGTAAGCCAAAAAAGGTCATTGCTTAAGAAGCTGGCTTTTCACGGAGTGCTGTATCCAAGCCTATTATTAGAAAGTTGAGTAGAAAGAAAAAGTTTGATAGAAAAAGGCGCATAAACAACAAACTACAGGGATAACTACAGTCTTGAAAGGAAATATCAGAAGCATTTTACCTGGGCTAAGGAGAACAATGACTGGACTGTTGTCCAGTGGTCAAAAGTCCTGTTTTAAGATTAAAGTAAATTTTGCATTTCATTTGGAAACCAAGGTGTCAGAGTCTGGAGGAGGAGTGGAGAGGCATACAATCCAAGTTGCCTGATGTCCAGTGTGAAGTTTGCACAGTCATTGATGGTTTGGAGAGCCATGTCATCTGCTGGTGTTGGTCCACTGTTTCATATTAAGTCCAAAGTGAGCACAGCCATCTACCAAGAAATTTTAGAGCACTTCATCCTTCCCTCTGCTGACAAGCTTTATGGAAATGCCAATTTCATTTTCTAGCAGAACTTGCCAGCTGCCCTCACTTGTAAAAGAAAAACCAATACCTTGTTTAATAACCATGATATCACTGTGCTTGATTGGCCAGCAAAGTCACCTGACGTAAACCCCATAGAGAATCTACGAGGTATTGCCAAGCGGAAGTTGAGAGACACCAGATCCAACAATGCAGATGAGCTGAAGGCTGCTATCAAAGCAACCTCAGCTTTTATAAAACCTCAGTAGTGCCACAGGTTAATTGCCTTCATGCCATGCCGCTGTGATGCAGTAATTCATGCAAAAGGAGCCCTGACCAAGTATTGAGTGTATATAATTTTCAGTAGGCCACTTTTGTATTAAAAATAATTTCTTTATTTGGTCTTATATAATATTCAAAATTATAGCGTTAATATCTTCTGGGTTTCCATTAGCTATTAGCCATAATCATCATTATATAAATAAATACTTAAACTAGATCTCTCTGTGGATAATGAGGCTATAATATATGAGTTTCACTTTTTGAATTGAATTACTGAAATACATAATGTTTTCGATAATATTCTAATTTATTGAGATGCACCTGTAAGTATAGATTTATATGAATTCTGTTTAGTGCTGTATACATACCACATGGGCAGCACACTGATCCATAAATGTTTTAAAATGTTTATATCAAATTAATTATTCTAATATAAGTTATTGGGTCATCTGTTATCTCTAGTGTAATAACTGGATTGACCCTGCATATTAGTTTTCCACATGTTCTTCAGGGAGCCTGTGTAAAACTAATATCTACCATTGTGTGGTCACTATATAGTGGTAATATTGGTCTTTATAGCTATGTTTTCACTCTTGACCAATGCTATTAATTATAATAAGTAAAATAAGCAATTAATCATTCCATCACTTTATGATTATTGGGGGTTCACCTCTAATCCCTACAAATACTGACAATAAAGGGGTTGCAGAGCTGCTTTTACTCTGCATCCCTTTCTAAGTTTTTGCCTTCACACCAGAACTTCCTACAGCCTGCAGTTCCCTGCAAGCCAGGTGACTGAGGGTGCTACCATGTAAGAGGATATATATTTTAATTAAACCTGGAGTCCCTTTATTTTCAGGATTATGGGAGTAATGGTCCCAAAAATTAGTCTCCCACCAATAATAAAAAGATAGTGTATCCTAGTGATGTGCCATCATTTTTCCAAGATGGGTATACCCTACAGAGTGAATTATATATTTATATTTCTTTGTGCTTTATAGATCAATCCTACTATTTTTCCACTTAATTTTTGGTGGTAACCTCAAACCCTACAGTACTCCGCATATGTACTACGCATGTTAGGTTCTTTCCATAATGAAAAAGAGTACCCCCACACAATACATATATATGGCCCAGAAACCCAGAGTAGCATACTAGGCCCTCCCTTCTCTCTCATATTCTCTCTTTCATTCATTCCAAACCAGTAGAAACTATTTGCTCATTCTTAGAACACTCTTAAAAATAATTGGTCCTCACACAGATCTTTTCAGCACATTACCATTACAACTCCTTGTTTTATGTTGTCTATTTTTATCTATAGCTTCTGTACAAGGTTTTGATGGGGACCATTATCAAAGGATTTCATAAAATCTCATAATATCAGATCAGTCATCAGATTTTCAATTACTTCAATTACCTAATGTTGTTACACATAAACTGTTTTCCATAAATACATAATAGTTGCCAGTTATTAGATTATTCAGTGCTATACACTTATCAAATCATAGATGTGGAATACACTGGATGATAGTTGTATGGTTCCACCTATTTACTCTTTTTAAATGTTAGTACAAAATCAGACATCCTGGTACTAACCCTGTTACAGGAGAGTCTGAGAAAAAGAGATACAAGGAGGTACATTATGGAAGCGCTCACTAGTATTCATTAGGTGCCGGGAGTGGGGAATGAAGCTCTGCAAGCGCTTCCGATACTCACCCTCCCTGGTCTTTTTTGACAGGGCAGCATCGTACAGCGTCAGGACGTAGTGCGCACACAATGACCTAATGCTACATGCTGTCAGGTGATAGTGCAGCCCGGGCCCGAGAAGACAGGGGAGCGTGACTTCTGCCAGAGATGAAGAGGTGACGCGGCGCAGGAGAGGTAAGAGGACTTTTTTTTATTTTATTCTGATCTGAGGTCTGATGGGGGTCAGAAACAAAGGTCTGATCTGTCTGATGGGGGTCAGAAATAAAGGGCTGATTTGAGGTCTAATAAGGGTATGAAATAAAGGGCTGATCTTAAGTCTGATGGTGGTTAGAAATAAACCGCTGATCTGAGGTCTGATGGGGGTCTGACATAGAGGGCTGATGCGGTTCTGACATGAAGGGCTGATATGGGGGTCTGATATGATGTCCTGATATCGAGGTCTGATGTGATGTCGTGATATTTATGGGGGTTTGATCTGAGGATCTGATATGAGGTCTGATGAAAAATATTTTTATCTTATTTTCCTCAGCTAAAATCTGGGTGCGTCTTATCATCAAGAGTGTCTTATAAAGCGAATAATACGGAAATTTCATTAAAAGGCATCTGTCAACAGATATGTACCTATGAACTGGCATGTGTTCTTGGCAGCTGAAGGCATCTGTGCTGGTCACATGTTTATATTGCTAAGAAAAATGATGTTTAAATGTGTGCAAATGAATAGTGTTCTAAATGAATTAGAATTTCCTCTTGCTTCATGGTAATGAATCAGGTTTCCCTAAAATGGAGGCATGTGTTACAAAGTGAAACTAAGTGTAGAAGAGCCCGGGAATGCAAGATCACTCATAATGCCATGCAGGCAGCCAATCTGCAGACAGTCCTATAAAACCCTTATCCCACCATTATTCAGTGAGCTGAGCATAGAGAGAGAAGCGGCAAGCAATCGTGCGCTAGGGTCAGTTTTGCTGAAAATGATTAATAGAAGAATATTGGAGAGGGAGAGTACAGGGAGAGTGCAGAGAGATTTATTCTGCATCAGTTTTATTTATTTATTCCTACATTTACTTATTCCTATATCAGCTATAAATTATATATAGATATGTAATCCAATAACAATAAGATGGAAGCCTTTATTATTCTACTGCCAATTTGCCAACCAATACTATCCAGTCTGAGCCCTTAGGGGGACCAGGTCTTAATGATGACAATCCTCACTTTTGCTGGCTTTACTTCTTCCAAATCATCCTTCATAGTCTCCATGTTCTAAAAAGTCAGCAAGATGCAGAGAGAGGAGGAACTGGATGTTCCTGATGACATATTCTCATTGATATTAGATGATGTGGAAAAGGAGGAAAGCAGATGGCAGAAGAAGGACAGAAGAAGGGCTCCCACCTGTAGGGCAGGAGTGTTCTGGGGTTGGAGAAGTGGGTACAACCCCTGTTTAAAGGTGCATTAAATATGCAACATGGCCATTAACAATAAAGACCAACTATACAGCATGGTCTTCATTATTAAATGAAAGGCAGTTGTGGGTTTAATCTGCTGTGTGGTTCTTCACTGCAGCATGGCCACTCCATGTGGCCTTACTCTAAGGCAGAGTTGCCTGGGTATACTTGATTTATAGCGATTCTTGACAGATTAGCGATTGGCGAACTTGCTGAATCAAATTTTTCTAAAGTTCGCTCACGTCTGTAAATGAGCTTCTAGGAGCAATTCCGTTACGTAAAAAGAAGTCCATGGTCGGCACTACTGACCACAGGCTAATATATCAGGGTTGTGCTCTGTGGTAACAACAGTGAAAATATATAAATTCAGTAGAGAAGATTGTCCACAGCACTCACCCAGCTTCTTAATATTTGCTTTTTTTTGGAAAAGGTGCACAATACATAGGGGAAAATATACAGCAATCGGCAATGCCGTTACACCTAGAGGCTCTGCTCTCTGCACCTGCTGCGCCCTGTCTACTTTGATTGTCTGAGCCAGGCAGTGAAAACGTCATTACACCTGGTCCTATGAAACTGCAGATGGTGCAGCAGTTGCAGAGAGCAGTGCCTCTAGCAACATCCCCATTGCTCCTAGAAGCTCATTTGCATATATTAAAACAGAATTTTTCTCAGAAATTCGGGAACATATGAACATTAGACCAACACAGATGCCTTCAGCTGCCAAGTGCTCATGTAACAGGTCAGCAAGTTCCATAGTTATAAATCTGCTAACAGAGGCCCTTTAATACCAGTGGATGTTTGCTGTCTGGGTAGTGGTTCTATTAATATTTAATTACTTAAATGCAGCTGCACTTCCTCTTGTATAGTCAGTAACATTTGGTAGATAACCTTGATTACTCCCCCTTAATGACAAAATTTAAATTACTTTGAAAATTAAAATTTCTGAACATATTTCAAATGCTACAAAAACACAAGCCAGTAAAATTCAGGTATCAAGTTGCTTCATTGTTCTAGCAAAGCATGCTTGATTTATAGACCTTAGGGCTCATGCACATGACCGTATGTATTTTATAGTCTGCAAAAAACGGATCCACAAAAATGCTAATGACGTTTGTGTGCCTTCCGTATTTTGCGGAACGGAAACAGATATCCCCTAATAGAACAGTTTTATCCTTGTCCGTGATGCGGACAATAATAGGACATGTTAGATTTTTTTGCGGAACGGACATACGGAAACGGAATGCACACGGAGGTTAATGCATATTGAAAGGACAGACTGGTAAAAGTGTCTTCCATAAAGAAGGCATCTTATAACTTGAATTTAGATTTTGTTTATGGTACTTTTGCAAGACATAACCATAGTTCAAGGTTTGTTTTTTTCTTACTAAATTTGATTATTTTTATTGCAGGGTGTTAAAATTCATCTTGTTAAAGTTGTGGTGCATAGTTCTCAATTTAAACACATTGTTTAGCAGTCTTAGCTCTAGCAGTCACAGTTTGCTAATGGTAGTTTTCAATGGCAATTCAGTTATCCCTAACCTGTGAGCAGTAGGAAACCAGCTTATTTTTGTATTTTGCCACAAAAATAATTAGAAAATTCCAATAATATGCTATTTTATACATATTTAAAATAATATTTATAAGGTAATTTTGTGTTCAGGGCTCCTCACTGTTTATGCTCTGCTGGATTTTACATTTCATTAAAATGAAAACAGCTTTAATACAATGTCCCATAATTACCTAATGCCTGTGTTGGGGAAAAATAACTCTAAGTAACAAACTTTATATCTAAATAGAAAAAAATGTTCCATTGTTTTCAGTAATAAAAGTTACAAAAGTTACATAAATACATAGACTTACATGAACCTTCTATGTACATCTCCATATTAAATCTAAAAAAGCAACATAAGGATTAATAAAATTTAATTTAAAAGGTACCCTTCAAAAACAAAACCCTTTATTAATTAAAAGGTATTTTTTAAGTAAAAAAAAATCATATTTGGCACAACCACAAAAAGCAAGCCCTAACACATCTACACAGACAGAAAAATAAAAATGTTATAGCCAAGTATGTGATGACACAAAAACAACTTTTTCTACAAAGAATATTTTAATTGCAAATATTGTAAAGTGCTAAATTATTAAACCACTAAATATAGTTTTTATTGCTGTTTTCTTACAGATCCAAGAAATAAAGCTAAAATGTTAACAGGAAGCAAGACAAAAATGGCTTTTTTTCTTTCTTTTTTTTTTATTTCACACCTAACATAAAATAAATAAAAGCTATTAAATAAATGATATGTGGTGCAATTGAAAAATACATCACCTCCTGCAAACAAGCCCTCATACAATTACATAAATTGAAAAATAGCAAAATTACTCAGAATACAGCAAGGAAAAACACAAAAAAATTAATCAAGCCAGCAAAGTAAGCAATATGGACAACATAATACTTTAGTATGTACCTTGTAACTCAAAATAGGCCGTATGCTTAAAAAGGTGATATCATGAATATATATTTACTCTTTTAGATTAGGCTAAAAATAACACATTTTAAATTTGAAAAAATCTTTTAAAATTATTCTGCCTCAAAATATTGTTGCTACATACTTGTGATTGTATTTTCTAGTTTTCCTGCTCAGAACATCCCCCTAATTTGTTCAGTGGTCATACATTCCATTAGCTCATTTCCACTACCAGAAAAAAAAATATCCACCTATGAAATTTCCTTTTGCTCCCATACCACATTCTGGTCTCTGCTCAAATCCCTTCAGGTCCATTACTAATGACATCATGTTAATCAGTTCTATGACCACTATAGTAAATTAGTGATCTCAGTATGCATGAATGGCATTATTGCATTCCTTATCATCCTTCAAGGCAGCACAGCACAAAGGGTTAATGTCTTGCTCCTCCCATCTAGGACAGAAGATAATCATTAGTAAATCAGACTAATTAACCCCCCTATAAAGGAGTACACACCCACTAGGTAGATGTGTTTTTTCTTCTGTCTAGGACAATGAACCTCACACATAGAGGCTCCTGCTGCTTTGAAGGCCAGTATGGTTGTTAAGCCTAATATTATATAACTGGAAGTGGTCTCCAGAGTATCATGTATCATATGAGGTGCTGGAAGACTTTCAGAGTTATATGCAGGTTATAGAGCTGGAGGTGTGCTCCAGAACTAACTGCATGACATGACTGATCTGGAAGAGTGTCCAGTTATATGTAGGTTATAGACCTGGAGGGTTGCTCCAGAATTAACTGCATGACATGACTGATCTGGAAGAGTGTCCAGAGTTATATGCAGTTTATAGAGCTGGAGGTGTGCTTCAGAATTTACTGCATAACATGACTGATCTGGAAGTGGTTTCCAGAGTTTATTTTCCTCATCAGCTGTTCCATGGGATGATTGAGCTGAGATTTATCCTGGTTATCCTGGAGTGTCCTGGTGAGTTTCTCATATGCAGTGGGGGTTTCCTGCAAACTGTTAATGTATATTTCAGGGTGTATCCCTGTGAGAAGTGCTGGTTCGGCCATTACAAGCACTGTTATTACCTTCAGGCTTGCAGCAGTGTCTCCATCTCAGGAGCCATTTTGGAGTAGAAGTATACAGGTGCAGCTGAGCTAAACTTGATGGGTAACATGTTAAGTAAAAATGGCACAAGAGGTTAACTAATTATTTCAATGCATTTCAATAGTTTTTCACAAAGATGTATGAGAACTCTGTGCCATGTGTTATCAGTGTAATTTTTAGCTCTGCTGCATCTGTGGCTGTGCACAGTGTGAGATCTTACTGCAGCAGTGGAATCACAGCAGCTCTAAGGGTCCTGTGTCCTAGAGTGGCTCATATGTAGCTTGTATGTGTGAGCAAAATAATGTTACAAGTACAGAACTCTGCAAAGAATTCCATAAATCTAATGTTAGTATATGCACCAACTGCGGACAATGTAGGAGATGTCTGCACCAACCGTGTGGTGCAGAGGTTGTGGAATGGTTTACTTCTTAGCGGTCAGAAGCTTTCACTCATGTCTTTTCTGCTCATATATCTATAAGTCCTTGCTTATAGAGATGAGCGAATCATGCAAAATTTTATTCGCCAAACATTCGCCGAAGTTTTTCTAAGATTTGTATATTCGACGAACAAATTTGTTGAATTTATGTACACAATATACATAATTATATGGCTTTTAGCGAACATTCTCGCACTAATAACGAATGTTCAGGTAAAAAGGTACGCAACCTCTTTGAACATATACGCATAAGCGTACAAAGTGCGTACGAATATGACGGGCTTTGCTGGAGAGGAATGGTGAAGCAGGAGGAATGCTCTGAGTCTGACCCCTGGCTTCTTATGGATATGTATCAGCAGATGACAGCAGATCATCCGGCTGAGACTGAGATGAGGGTGCCATCCATTCCACTACCTCATCCATTTCTCCTCCACTACAATTTTGCGCCTTGGTGCGCCTGGTGGAACAATGGCCAAGTATTGCGAATACTACTAGTAGATGCTCCAGCTACAGGTCCTTTGACACTTCTGCCCTGTGCCACATCTCCTTTTTTTTAGAGCTCGAGGCTTATGCATTCCAGACATTTTTCAATTCACTCTGTGACCCTGCAGCTGGTCTTTGTCCCTGTATCTCCCTGTCTCTCCCTATCTCTCCCTGTGCTCTCTCTCCCTGCCTGATTAATTACTAGCCCTGAACAGGCCCTGCACTTGCCCTGCAGTATCCCTGATATGCGTAATATGGATTCCTAGAGCAATTACACCCCAATTTTCACCAAACAGGTCTCAGAACTTCACACAAAGTGCTTCTGCTCGTCTCAGCAGTCGCAGCAGAAGTGATGCGTCACTGGCTTACCAAGCCTGAGCCAATCCGAGCAAGGCCTGCCTACTAGGTCAGGTGACCGCTTTTTCCCGGGCTTTTGCACATGATAAATGAACAGTAAAATTTCGCTAATGAATTGAATTTGTATGCAACCGTCACTTATACGTAGCAATAGCGTATAATTTATAGGACAAACTACGTAGCGAATGCGCACAAAGCCGAAGCGAATCACCTAATATTCAGATTTGCTTTGCAGCTAAAAGTTTCCAAGATTCGATACGAATCAACGAATTGGCGAATAGATTCACCCATCTCTACTTGATTATCTACAACTCCTTTCACCTTATCTCCTGCCTCATCTCATCTGGATGTGTGACCAGGAGGATACTGGAGATCTTTGTTTCATGATAGCGCACATTTATTTTCCTTAATTATTTAAATCTGTGCTAGCTCAACTTGAAATATTTGCAACTAGAGGGGATAAGCCCAAAATGGCGGGGAAAAAAAAAAAATCAAACTCTAGGATATTTCCTGATGATCCTATATTAACCCTTTCAGTACCGGAGGTTTTTTCGGTTTAGCGTTTTCATTTTTCTTCTCTATTTTCTGTGAGCCATAACTTTTTTATATTTTTGTTCACATAGCTGTATGGGGGCTTATTTTTTGCAGGACAAGTTGTACTTTCTAATTCCACCATTAATTATGGCATAAAATGTAGTGGGAAGCGGTAAAAAAATTCCAAATAGGGGGAATTGGAAAAAAAATGCAATTCCTCCACTGTTTTACGGGTTTTGCTCCCACGGCATTCTGTTTGTGGCAAAACTGACCCATGCCCTTTATTCTCTGGGTCAGTACAATTACAACGATACCCCATATGTGTAGGTTTGTTTAAATAGTGTAAAAATAAATGAAAACTTTGAAAAAAATTTTTTTTTCTTACTTCGTCATATTCTTTCTTTGTCATAACTTTTTTTAGTTACATTCACTGAGCTGTTTAGGGGCTCATTTTTTACGGGACAATCTATAGTTTTTATCAATACCATTTTGGAGTGTGCGTGACTTTTTTATCACATTTTATTACCTATTTTTGGGTAAGAGAAGCAGTGAAAAAATGGTAAATTGGCCATTTTGACCCTTTTTTCCGTCACGCAATTTGCCATATTGGAATTTTTTTTTTTAATATTTTAAAAGTACGGGCGTTTTCGGTCGCGGTGATACCCATGATGTTTATACTTATTGTTATTTAGGTATTTATTTTTTTATTATATGGAAAGGGGGATGATTTAAACTTTTATATTCTTTTTATTTTTCTATATGTTTTTGTATATTTATATATATATATATATATATATATATATATATTTTTTTTTTTTTTATTATATATAAAATATATTTTATAATCTAAAATATAAATTATTTATTATATAAAATATATTTTTTATTATATTTATATTTTTTTATTTTTTTATTTTTGGTGATTATTTTAAGGCTCATATATAAGCATATAGATAATGTTTTTTAATTTTTCATTTTGAGCAATCAGGGATTTTTAAAACTACATTTTAAGTTCCTTTTGCTCATTTCTTATCCTGGCCTGCCATCTAGTGGCCAAAATAAGAATTGCAGATTGAAAGCTGTAAACCTCATCAGCGAGGTTTACAGCTTTAGGATTGTGTGCAGATATCCCAATTGACCACCACAGGAAGCGTGCGCTTCCAGGTTTTAGTGCTATTAGATGCCGTGATCTCACGTGATCATGGCATCTAATGCCTTTAATTACCGTTCGCCAATATCGGTAAGTAGCGGCAAGTCTCTTCTGTTTGAAACAGCAGAGACTTGCCGGCCATGACGCCTGCCGCACTTGCGAGCAGGCTTCATGCTCCCAACTTGCTCCAGCACCGTACATGTACGGCGCTGGTATCGAAAAGGTTAAAGGGATGTATGACAGGAGTATGGCCCTAGCCAGACATGTAACATTATGTGGGAGCTAGATTTCAGCCTTGTTACAGATCCAGCAGTCTCAGCTCTGCAGGGGAACCCCCCTAAGGTAATACCCCAGGGCCCGTCTTGCTGGGAAGACTTTTTTCTCTGGCAGTCAGTTATTCCCTGACAGGGAACTTCTAGTTCGGAAGATTGTTTCCTGCTGAAACATAGTAATTCCTTGTCTATGGTGGAGTGCAAAGCGTCTTTGGCTTCAGTTTCCTAGTGACATAGGGATTGCTTCCCGAATAAGTCTCACTTAGTTACTAAAATTGGGGGTCCATTCACAGAACCATATCTGATTTTGTGGACCTTAATTTGGGGATCCATAGGACACGGATGCCACCGTGTGCATTCTGCATCTGCAGTTCAGAACATCCTGCCCTATACTGGCCCATTTTTGTCCGCAATATGGAAAAGAGTGGGACAATTTCTTTCTCCCGTGGAATGAGGTGCGGATGCGGACAACACCTGTGTCCTTCTGTGTCTCTCATTCCCATTTAATAATGGGTCCGCATTAGATCTGCAAATTGAGTGACGTGGGGACTTCAAGTGGTCCCCATAGACACACTGTGTAGAGGGACATTCTGTTAGCGCCATTTGTTCCTCACCAAATTAATTCTATTTTCAATCGTTGTTACAGAGTGGTCTCCTTTCCACAATACTCCCCTAGGTCTAGTTTCATTCTTGTCATTTTCATTCCAAAGATCACCTAAGAGGGGCTCAGAAGGGACGGATAGAAAGAGTATTTCTAAGTTTCAAGCTCTCCAAGCACTAGAAAGTAGAATTTGGAACAGGGAAATATCAAATTTAGGACTTCAGGCCTCCAGTGGGAGCAAGATTACAAAACATTTTCTCAAATTGTGCAAGAATTACGTCAGACTCCTGGATAGAATTTTGTACCCAGGTTACTCCCTCAAGTTAAGAAATTGCCGCCCAAGGCAAATAAGTCAACCCTTCACAAAGCCTCATATCGTGGTTGTTTCAGGACTTAATAGGAAAATCTTGACCTCTTTCCCAGGACATTTCTGGGTCTTTTCAAGAGTTTGTGCACTGCCAAAGCCACGGGTAAGATGGAGGTTAGATCTGACGTGTTTAATCAAATACCTTCTCGGAAGAATTTAATCATGTGAATTGCTGTTTTGTTATCAATATGCACCAGCAGGAAGATTTTATGGCCAAGATCTCATATATACTTATATGCACGTAACTGCGAACCCATCGCAGGTTCTGAGATCCATCACTCACCAGGGTTTCTTATCTTCACTTCACTGGCCTTTGGTTTATCATCGCCTGGTGTTCTTACTAAGTTGTGGCACTAGCACAGCACTTAGCTTCCAGGTAGACTCTAGAAACTGGTTGCTTAAACTCTCACAGGAGCGGATCCTGAAATCAAGGTGAATGTGATATCTGAGGTCCCTTCACCAAGTGCCAGGTGAGTAATTAGGAATAACTGGGCCCCACAGCAAATATATGAATAGGGCTACCCCAGTATCTTCTGTGCAAGCCCCGCCCCTACTCCTGTGCAACTGCTACTCCTGTCGCTAGTCAAGATTGCTATCAGATCAGGCCAGGCAGCCTCTCTGTCTACAAATATATACTTTCCTGACCTCTTCGATAGAAGCTCTAACATGGGCATTAGACTACATTGCAAACCAGCTTTGTTTCAGGAAGAAACCAATGTTTATCAAGTCTGATTCATCTTGTGGTAATCAAGCCAGAAACTTGGGAAATCCTGTCATGATGGCTTCGTCCGAAAAATACTGAACAAGTAGATTTTCTGGCCATTGCAATAACTCTGGTTAAGAAATACACTTCCACATTCTTTGAGTTCAGTGGAGGTGGTCTCTCCAAGAGTTGTATCTGTATCCAGTATCAGAGACCTGGAAGCAATATATCAGTATATACTGATATATCAGCAGTATATCAGTATATATCTGTGTGTGATATATATATATATATATATATATATATATATATATATATATATATATATATATATACACTAAACAGAAAATTGTAGCAGCACTAGATAGGCCATGACATATAAAATGAACATATGAAAAGGTAAAAAAGCATTACTGCTATGTAGAAAAGTAGATAAAGTGGAAGCTCTTGGCGCATATAAATGATCATAAATATGTCGGGCCCATCCACCAACCGTCAAGGTGGCTTCCAATGAGATGGGTCCTATACTAATAGTGACCCACATCCTACACAAACCGGCAGGCCTATATCAAGGGAACACCATACCTGATCAGAAGCTGCACCAGTATAAACAGGAGTGCTAAATTCCCAAAGGAAGCCAGTCCTCCTCTATATATACACAATTACAAAAAACAGACAGCACCTCCGGCAGGTGAGAGTCAGGTGCAAGCTACCTGCTGGCTAATGAAATACTAAACAGCACTAGGAGTAAATATATGCAATCACATGCCCATGCAATAAAATATATATAGGACACACCAAAAGGCAGTTAAAGAAACGTATAGGAGAACATGTTTATAATATAACAAGGGAATTTGATGGGCACCCATTGTCTAGGCACTATAAGGAAGTACACAATGGCAAGTTTAGAGGGTCACAGTTTTATGGTTTGGAAATTGTAAAACAAGACATACGAGGAGGAGATTTTATTAAAAAAATATCAAGAGCGGAGACAAGGTGGATTTATGAAATGGACACCTTGATGCCAGGAGGCCTCAACACAGAGAAAGAACTGTTTGCGTTTGAATGAATAGAGTGGCAAAAGAGGGGTTAACAATAGGAAGGTATAAGGGAAGGTATAGAGTAGAGCCTGTTAGACACCCTGAGGAAGTACAACGGCTTTTTCAAAGCGCATTGGTGAATCCTTTTGGCTCAAAAATCTATCCGTAGTTACAAGGTGACTTCACCAAGCGCTCTGTACGAGCGCGAACTGCAGAGATTGTTAGTGGAGCGGAGCCTCCGGCCGGGGCCCACTCCAAGCATTCATACAGATCCAGAGAGACTGGGACTACTACTCTTCTTCCGGACCTAATACCCCTGTATCATCCGAAACCTGAGAAAGGTAGGAAGCACGCAGTTTAGTTGAGTATAGTACCGATAAGTTAGTTATACTGCGGGAATTACAGATACTTACCTGCGGAACGCACCGACTGGCATTAGGCTATTGCGGGTGTTCAGATATTAGAGCAATAGAACACATAGCATAATAGTATGACTACAGTTGAACACACTGTGGGGGTCATCTATAAGTGATTGTATCGTGTCTATCAATATCTGATTGCTGCTGAATATCCAGCAAGGTGTATAATAAAGTCTGTGAAGTAAGTAAGTTGTTTCTTAGATTACTGCAGGGAAGCTGGTCTATTAAACAGAATGTTTGTTCCATTCAGATGGGTAATTGATTGATTAGGTTTCTACTACTTTGCATGAGAATGTTTGATGTTTTAAATTGATCATGCAATGAATACCATGGATTTCAGATATATAGACTATATTGCCTTTTGTCAAATCTGTTAGTGATTAGCTAAGTTTTGAAATATTAGGTTTGTTAATCCATGCTTAAATTATATAATTAATATAAATCAGATATACCCATACATCATGGTGGCTGAAGGAATGTATTGAGCGGGCTGCTACAATGAGCCTGCTCCATATGCGGCAAGTGCCGACTGTATCATACAGCAGACACCCGGTCAGATTGATGAGGCATGGTAAATAGGACAAGGGATCAAAAGATCCCAGGTTCTAGCCCTGTTAGGGTTATTGCTTTTGGAACTTTAGGGGATCGGGGATTGCAAAATCAAACATGGGCCCCGTACTTTATGCTCTGAAAATGATACAAACAATGAAGAACTTTCAAAACAGACTGAGAATAAATGTAAAAATGTACACATTAAAATTGTAAATGGTCCTGTTCTGTCAAAATGAAAACTACTGAAAGAACAGAAATTATTTTTTTTTACCACCGTAGACATACAAATATATACTATGAACTGGGTGGTATTTTACTTTAAACATGTATTACAGTAAATACCAGATGGGCTGAACATGGTGGATGGATCAAACATGGCCGCAGGATTATTGCCATAAGGGACAGGAGCCTAAAAATTAGTAGCTGCCAAATAATATGGTGGCCAAACAAGGGCTGTTGCTGGTATGAGGTTTCTGATGGTTACATGCCCCATTCATTCCTTTAGTGACAGTACTGCGTGCAAAATGCACCATATAGAACATGCTTTGATTTTCCCTGAACACAGAGATAATAAATGGTAAGCCATGCTCATGTGCATATACCATTAAAACGAATGGGTCAGGATTCAGTCAGGATGTATTACGTTCACAAAATGCATCGCATCCCAACAGAAAACTGTCTGTTTTCTCTGAAATAGGCCTGACAAAAAAACAAATGTGAACAGAGCGTATGTCATTGTAATACATTCTCTTTTATAGCACATTACTTTCATTGTACAGTAGTTCTGAATAAAGATGTAGGCAGAGTTCAATGACTTGTTCAGTTATAACCTTAGCATTTTAAAATGTTCTGCCTGATATTAAAGATTCATTAGTATCAATAGCTGTTTCATGTATTATTTAGACAAACAAGGCATATAACTTTGCTAAATACCTGTTTTAAAAATGCTTGTAAAGCAACTTTGCTTCAAGTATTGTGCATTTTTCTAATCTGAAAATTAAGGGGACAACCCAATGTTTGTATGGCATTGTGAAAATCACATTTTTTATTATTAAATTCCGTTGGTTTGTTTAGTAAAGTTCTTATCTGTTTGAAAATAGGGTCATTGCTAAAAAATGTATGACCTGTGTGAGTTTTATTACCAATAGCAATTTGCATCTAAGGTTGATCACTCTTGTTTATTTGCAATTATCATGTGAATTATGAGTTGAACAGCTCTATAAAGAGCTTTTTTACTGATGTCAGTTGGCACAATGAGAGCAAAGTAGCACTGCAGGACACTTTCTGGAACAGGCTATTTGTTATACTATGAAGAGTTAGAAATAAATGTGACACAAGGCGGGTTAATTAGACTTTCATTTACTTTGCTGCACAGATCATATTTATTTCTTTTTAGATAAACAGAATTTGTGAAAGCATAAAATGGTTAGCTAACAGGGTTGGTATGCTTCTAGTACCTCACATCCTGTTCCATTAAGCACATATTGATTGCAAACAATAGGCAACATTTAGAAACATTTATAAATATTGAATGGGAAACAAAGGCTTCCTTTGCTTTATGATAATTTTATCGATTTTGGCGATATGAAGCATGAATTTTGGACGGTTTAACTATTAGGATGCAATCCTAAGGAGGTGGACTGAACACATACTGTAGGAGATAGAGAGAAAAAAATAACTGGTTTTGTATTGGAACATACAGATTTTCCACTGGGCAGGTAACATATCAAGACAAAGCACATCTCAGATATGATTGCATTTCTATTGGCGGTGCAAGAAACCTTCTATTAGTTCAAAATAGTTTAATATTTGGCTTTGTTTGTTTAAAAGACTACAGATAGGTTCCGTTGGATTGCAAAGCTATAATAGTATGCCATGCAGAAATATGTGTTTGCCACGGAAACAACCCTTTTCAGATGAATAGAACTGATTTTCAGTCATAGAAATTTATATAACAAATAGAGATGAGCGAGTAGTGTTCGATCGAGCCGGTATTCGATCGAATACTACGCTATTCGGCATACTCGATTTCAATCGAGTATAACGGCGATGGCGCACTTAGAATTCGTTTCCCCTCCCACCTTCCCTGGCGCTCTTTTTCCACCAATCAACATGCAGGGGGGGTATGACAGGCACGCTGAGCACGCTGGCAGCGCGAAAACAGCGTCTACATGGATTGGCTGGAAAAACCATGTGACCTCGAATATTAAAAACTCAGCTCTTCCTGCTCGTACGCATATGCTGCGTGAACTTAGTCAGGGACAGAGGCTGGAGAAGGGACAGACAGGTTTTAGCAGTTGGACAGGCAGGAGCGTGATTAAAAGCCCTTATCAGGGCTACTATAGTGCACTACAGTGATAGCTTTACTACAAGATACACTTTACAGAGAACGGCTGCCGTATTCAGGGATAGCTGCTGGAGTAGGGACAGAGAGAGGCATTAGTGGTGTATTAGGTGCTCTGCTACATACCAAACTATATTTGGCACTACTGTTCAGCGTTCTTTTTGGCTGAAAAACCCTGTTATATAACTAGTGTGTATATGCACCATCTGATCTGGCAGTATACGGCTGTGAATTTTATTTTATTTTTTTAAATACAGTTTATTTGGCTCTAGTGTTCTGGGTTCTGTGTGCCTGCAATACCCTTTTTGTATACCAGGTGTAAATACCCACCGTCTGTTAAGTTAGTAAACGGCTGTGTACCTTGAAATATACAATATCTAGGCCATTTAATAGGCCACTGTACTGTGCGTTTCTTGCTAAATTATTTCACATACCTGGTGTAAATACCCACCGTCTGTTCAGTTACTACACGGCTGTGTACCTTGAAATATACAATATCTAGGCATTTTAATAGGCCACTGTACTGTGCGTTCTCTTGCTAAATTATCTCACATACCTGGTGTAAATACCCACCGTCTGTTCTGTTACTACACGGCTGTGTACCTTGAAATATACAATATCTAGGCATTTTAATAGGCCACTGTACTGTGCGTTCTCTTGCTAAATTATCTCACATACCTGGTGTAAATACCCACCGTCTGTTCTGTTACTACACGGCTGTGTACCTTGAAATATACAATATCTAGGCATTTTAATAGGCCACTGTACTGTGCGTTCTCTTGCTAAATTATCTCACATACCTGGTGTAAATACCCACCGTCTGTTCTGTTACTACACGGCTGTGTACCTTGAAATATACAATATCTAGGCATTTTAATAGGCCACTGTACTGTGCGTTCTCTTGCTAAATTATCTCACATACCTGGTGTAAATACCCACCGTCTGTTCTGTTACTACACGGCTGTGTACCTTGAAATATACAATATCTAGGCATTTTAATAGGCCACTGTACTGTGCGTTCTCTTGCTAAATTATCTCACATACCTGGTGTAAATACCCACCGTCTGTTCTGTTACTACACGGCTGTGTACCTTGAAATATACAATATCTAGGCATTTTAATAGGCCACTGTACTGTGCGTTCTCTTGCTAAATTATCTCACATACCTGGTGTAAATACCCACCGTCTGTTCTGTTACTACACGGCTGTGTACCTTGAAATATACAATATCTAGGCATTTAATAGGCCACTGTACTGTGCGTTCTCTTGCTAAATTATCTCACATACCTGGTGTAAATACCCACCGTCTGTTCTGTTACTACACGGCTGTGTACCTTGAAATATACAATATCTAGGCATTTTAATAGGCCACTGTACTGTGCGTTCTCTTGCTAAATTATCTCACATACCTGGTGTAAATACCCACCGTCTGTTCTGTTACTACACGGCTGTGTACCTTGAAATATACAATATCTAGGCCATTTAATAGGCCACTGTACTGTGCGTTCTCTTGCTAAATTATCTCACATACCTGGTGTAAATACCCACCGTCTGTTCTGTTACTACACGGCTGTGTACCTTGAAATATACAATATCTAGGCATTTTAATAGGCCACTGTACTGTGCGTTCTCTTGCTAAATTATCTCACATACCTGGTGTAAATACCCACCGTCTGTTCTGTTACTACACGGCTGTGTACCTTGAAATATACAATATCTAGGCCATTTTAATAGGCCACTGTACTGTGCGTTCTCTTGCTAAATTATCTCACATACCTGGTGTAAATACCCACCGTCTGTTCTGTTACTACACGGCTGTGTACCTTGAAATATACAATATCTAGGCATTTTAATAGGCCACTGTACTGTGCGTTCTCTTGCTAAATTATCTCACATACCTGGTGTAAATACCCACCGTCTGTTCTGTTACTACACGGCTGTGTACCTTGAAATATACAATATCTAGGCATTTTAATAGGCCACTGTACTGTGCGTTCTCTTGCTAAATTATCTCACATACCTGGTGTAAATACCCACCGTCTGTTCTGTTACTACACGGCTGTGTACCTTGAAATATACAATATCTAGGCCATTTTAATAGGCCACTGTACTGTGCGTTCTCTTGCTAAATTATCTCACATACCTGGTGTAAATACCCACCGTCTGTTCTGTTACTACACGGCTGTGTACCTTGAAATATACAATATCTAGGCATTTAATAGGCCACTGTACTGTGCGTTCTCTTGCTAAATTATCTCACATACCTGGTGTAAATACCCACCGTCTGTTCTGTTACTACACGGCTGTGTACCTTGAAATATACAATATCTAGGCCATTTTAATAGGCCACTGTACTGTGCGTTCTCTTGCTAAATTATCTCACATACCTGGTGTAAATACCCACCGTCTGTTCTGTTACTACACGGCTGTGTACCTTGAAATATACAATATCTAGGCATTTTAATAGGCCACTGTACTGTGCGTTCTCTTGCTAAATTATCTCACATACCTGGTGTAAATACCCACCGTCTGTTCTGTTACTACACGGCTGTGTACCTTGAAATATACAATATCTAGGCCATTTAATAGGCCACTGTACTGTGCGTTCTCTTGTTAAATTATCTCACATACCTGGTGTAAATACCCACCGTCTGTTCTGTTACTACACGGCTGTGTACCTTGAAATATACAATATCTAGGCATTTTAATAGGCCACTGTACTGTGCGTTCTCTTGCTAAATTATCTCACATACCTGGTGTAAATACCCACCGTCTGTTCTGTTACTACACGGCTGTGTACCTTGAAATATACAATATCTAGGCCATTTAATAGGCCACTGTACTGTGCGTTCTCTTGCTAAATTATCTCACATACCTGGTGTAAATACCCACCGTCTGTTCTGTTACTACACGGCTGTGTACCTTGAAATATACAATATCTAGGCATTTTAATAGGCCACTGTACTGTGCGTTCTCTTGCTAAATTATCTCACATACCTGGTGTAAATACCCACCGTCTGTTCTGTTACTACACGGCTGTGTACCTTGAAATATACAATATCTAGGCATTTTAATAGGCCACTGTACTGTGCGTTCTCTTGCTAAATTATCTCACATACCTGGTGTAAATACCCACCGTCTGTTCTGTTACTACACGGCTGTGTACCTTGAAATATACAATATCTAGGCCATTTTAATAGGCCACTGTACTGTGCGTTCTCTTGTTAAATTATCTCACATACCTGGTGTAAATACCCACCGTCTGTTCTGTTACTACACGGCTGTGTACCTTGAAATATACAATATCTAGGCATTTTAATAGGCCACTGTACTGTGCGTTCTCTTGCTAAATTATCTCACATACCTGGTGTAAATACCCACCGTCTGTTCTGTTACTACACGGCTGTGTACCTTGAAATATACAATATCTAGGCCATTTAATAGGCCACTGTACTGTGCGTTCTCTTGCTAAATTATCTCACATACCTGGTGTAAATACCCACCGTCTGTTCTGTTACTACACGGCTGTGTACCTTGAAATATACAATATCTAGGCATTTTAATAGGCCACTGTACTGTGCGTTCTCTTGCTAAATTATCTCACATACCTGGTGTAAATACCCACCGTCTGTTCTGTTACTACACGGCTGTGTACCTTGAAATATACAATATCTAGGCCATTTAATAGGCCACTGTACTGTGCGTTCTCTTGCTAAATTATCTCACATACCTGGTGTAAATACCCACCGTCTGTTCAGTTACTACACGGCTGTGTACCTTGAAATATACAATATCTAGGCATTTTAATAGGCCACTGTACTGTGCGTTCTCTTGCTAAATTATCTCACATACCTGGTGTAAATACCCACCGTCTGTTCTGTTACTACACGGCTGTGTACCTTGAAATATACAATATCTAGGCATTTTAATAGGCCACTGTACTGTGCGTTCTCTTGCTAAATTATCTCACATACCTGGTGTAAATACCCACCGTCTGTTCTGTTACTACACGGCTGTGTACCTTGAAATATACAATATCTAGGCATTTTAATAGGCCACTGTACTGTGCGTTCTCTTGCTAAATTATCTCACATACCTGGTGTAAATACCCACCGTCTGTTCTGTTACTACACGGCTGTGTACCTTGAAATATACAATATCTAGGCATTTTAATAGGCCACTGTACTGTGCGTTCTCTTGCTAAATTATCTCACATACCTGGTGTAAATACCCACCGTCTGTTCTGTTACTACACGGCTGTGTACCTTGAAATATACAATATCTAGGCATTTTAATAGGCCACTGTACTGTGCGTTCTCTTGCTAAATTATCTCACATACCTGGTGTAAATACCCACCGTCTGTTCTGTTACTACACGGCTGTGTACCTTGAAATATACAATATCTAGGCATTTTAATAGGCCACTGTACTGTGCGTTCTCTTGCTAAATTATCTCACATACCTGGTGTAAATACCCACCGTCTGTTCTGTTACTACACGGCTGTGTACCTTGAAATATACAATATCTAGGCATTTTAATAGGCCACTGTACTGTGCGTTCTCTTGCTAAATTATCTCACATACCTGGTGTAAATACCCACCGTCTGTTCTGTTACTACACGGCTGTGTACCTTGAAATATACAATATCTAGGCATTTTAATAGGCCACTGTACTGTGCGTTCTCTTGCTAAATTATCTCACATACCTGGTGTAAATACCCACCGTCTGTTCTGTTACTACACGGCTGTGTACCTTGAAATATACAATATCTAGGCCATTTAATAGGCCACTGTACTGTGCGTTCTCTTGCTAAATTATCTCACATACCTGGTGTAAATACCCACCGTCTGTTCTGTTACTACACGGCTGTGTACCTTGAAATATACAATATCTAGGCATTTTAATAGGCCACTGTACTGTGCGTTCTCTTGCTAAATTATCTCACATACCTGGTGTAAATACCCACCGTCTGTTTCTGTTACTACACGGCTGTGTACTTTGAAATATACAATATCTAGGCATTTTAATAGGCCACTGTACTGTTGCGTTCTCTTGCTAAATTATCTCACATACCTGGTGTAAATACCCACCGTCTGTTCTGTTACTACACGGCTGTGTACTTTGAAATATACAATATCTAGGCATTTTAATAGGCCACTGTACTGTGCGTTCTCTTGTCTAAATTATCTCACATACCTGGTGTAAATACCCACCGTCTGTTCTGTTACTACACGGCTGTGTACCTTGAAATATACAATATCTAGGCATTTTAATAAGGCCACTGTACTGTGCGTTCTCTTGCAAATTATCTCACATACCTGGTGTAAATACCCACCGTCTGTTCTGTTACTACACGGCTGTGTACTTTGAAATATACATATCTAGGCATTTTAATAGGCCACTGTACTGTGCGTTCTCTGTTAAATTATCTTCACATACCTGGTGTAAATACCCACCGTCTGTTCTGTTACTACCGGCTGTGTACTTGAAATATACAATATCTAGGCATTTTAATAGGCCACTGTACTGTGCGTTCTCTGCTAAATTATCTCACATACCTGGTGTAAATACCCACCGTCTGTTCTGTTACTACACGGCTGTGTACCTTGAAATATACAATATCTAGGCATTTTAATAGGCCACTGTACTGTGCGTTCTCTTGCTAAATTATCTCACATACCTGGTGTAAATACCCACCGTCTGTTCTGTTACTACACGGCTGTGTACCTTGAAATATACAATATCTAGGCATTTTAATAGGCCACTGTACTGTGCGTTCTCTTGCTAAATTATCTCACATACCTGGTGTAAATACCCACCGTCTGTTCTGTTACTACACGGCTGTGTACCTTGAAATATACAATATCTAGGCCTTTTAATTGGCCACTGTACTGTGCGTTCTCTTGCTAAATTATTTCACATACCTAATTATATACCCAAATATTGTATTTGCAACAAAAAAAAAATAAAATGCGGAGGGGGGCTAGCGGAATCGGACGTGGACGAGGACGGGGGCGCGGAAATGCTGTTGGTGGCCTTGTTGAAGCCAGTGGGGATACAATGCGTGCTGGTGAGGGTCAGCCAGGATCCCACTCATCCAGAATCCCTGCCTTTATGGGACAGTTAAGCAGGGGGCGGGTTACACCGCTGTTGAGGCCTGAGCAGGTTGAACAGGTGGTGCAATGGATAGCCGATAGCGCTTCCACACAGTTGTCCACCAGCCAGTCATCCACACAGTCTCACTCTGACCCTCCTTCCTCCACACCTGGCCAACAGAGTCATCCCACCCTTGACCCCTCCCAGGAGCTCTTTTCGGGTCCTTTTTCAGATGTGCCGGAAGAATCCCAGGAGCTAGCAGAGGAATTTGTTTGTAGTGATGCCCAAACACTTGAGTTTTCGCCATCTCCTGCTGATGTGGACCCTGAGCCAGCATCTGTTATCATGAGCGATGATGATGATGAGACGCAGTTGCCATCAAGGGAGGCTGTTGGAATGTCCAGTGGGCAGGAGGAGGAGCAGAGTGAGGAAGAGGAGGTGGTGGATGACGAAATGACCGACCCCACTTGGCCAGGGGTGATGTCCAGCGGGGAAAGCAGTGGAGAGGTGGTGGTCTGCGCAGCACCGAAAAAGGCAGCAAGAGGCAGAGGGATGTCCAGAGGCAGAGGGATGTCCAGAGGCAGAGGGATGTCCACAGGCAGAGGGATGTCCACAGGCAGAGGGATGTCCAGAGGCAGAGGACAGTCCAGACAGAGTAGTGAGGCCACAGCCAGCACGGCCGAAGCTGTTCCCGGCAGCGGGCAGTCGCGTGAAGCTCCCCCATCGAGGCCTCGTACTTCTGTGGTGTGGAGATTTTTTAATGTTTGTGCGGATGACAAACTGAGCGCGGTTTGCACACTCTGCCACTCAAAACTGAGTAGGGGCTCTGAGAAGAGCAATCTGACCACCTCAGGCATGCGGCGTCACTTGGAAGTCAAGCACTGGGCTGAGTGGGAGAGAGCAAACGCAATACAACCTGCGCCCGGTCCTGCTGCCACTGCCTCTTCCCCTTTGTTGTGTGCTGCCACTGCGGTCCAGACCTCCAGCCAGGACACCTCCACATCTGCCTCTGCCTCGGCTACTTTGGGGCCTTCTCCTTCAGCCTCCCCTTCCCCCGCCTCTTCGCCTGCACCCTCACACTCCTCGTCCCAACAACTGTCCATCTCGCAGGCGTTCGACCGCAGGCGGAAGTACGCCTCGAGTCACCCCCAAGCCCAAGCCTTAAACTGCCACATCTCCAAACTGCTGGCCCTGGAGATGTTGCCGTTTAGGCTTGTGGAGACGCAGGCCTTCCGCGACCTGATGGCGGCTGCCGCACCTCGCTATTCCGTCCCCAGCCGCCACTACTTTTCCCGGAGTGCCGTCCCCGCCCTGCACCAGCACGTGTCGCGTAACATCAGGCGGGCCCTGAGGTACGCAGTCAGCGCAAAGGTCCACTTGACCACCGACTCGTGGACAAGCGCTTGCGGCCAGGGACGCTACATCTCTTTGACGGCACACTGGGTGAATGTAGTGGAAGCGGGGACGGGGTCGCAAACAGAGACGGCCTACCTACCACCCCCGCCCAAGATTGCCAGCATGGGTTCTGATAAACCCCCCTCCTCCTCCTCCTCCTCCTCCTCCTGTGCCTTAACATCTCCCTCAGCCGCTAGCTGGAAGCGTTGCAGCACTGGCGCGGGGAGACGTCAGCAGGCGGTGCTAAAGCTCATCAGCTTGGGCGACAGGAAGCACAGCGCCCCAGAGGTGAGGGACGCCATATTGCAGCAGACGGAGATGTGGCTGTCGCCGCTGCAGCTAGGACCAGGCATGGTCGTGTGCGATAACGGCCGTAACCTGGTGGCGGCTCTGGAGCTTGCCGAACTCAATCACGTACCATGCCTGGCCCACGTTTTTAATCTGGTAGTCCAAAAATTTCTGAAGACTTACCCCAACCTGGCAGAGCTACTGGTGAAAGTGCGGCGCTTGTGCGCTCACTTTCGGAAGTCAACTGTAGCTGCTGCTAGCTTAAAAAAACTCCAGCAACGCCTCCATTTGCCTGAACATCGGCTGTTGTGCGACCTGCCCACTCGCTGGAATTCCACCTATTCCATGTTGGCCAGGGTGTGTGAGCAGCAGAGAGCATTGATGGAGTACCAGATTATGAATCCACGCGTGCCTCCAACTCAGCTCCCTCAGTTTGCCAACCACGAGTGGCCATGGATGGCAGACATATGCGATGTACTGCGTATCTTTGAGGAGTCCACCAAGAAGGTCAGCAGCGAGGACGCTATAGTGAGCGTAACCATCCCGCTCCTAGGCGTCCTTAAAGAATCCCTCATCGCAATAAGGGAGAACGCATTGCACGCAGAGGAGACGGGGGTAGGAGGAGACGCAACGGAGCTACACAGTCAGACCACACTTTTGTCTGCTTCACGGTGGCAGTTGCAGGAGGAGGAGGATGAGGAGGAGGACGACGTGGAGGTGGCTGTGGAAGAGGAGGAGGATGCTGGCGGCGAGGGTAGCAGTCAGGCTGTGTGCGTCCCATTGGTTCAGCGCGGATGGGGCGGAGAGGAGGCGGAAGAGGAAGAGGAGGAAATGGCAAGTGATCCTTCTGGTGGGGGCAGTGAGGTCATGCCTATTCAGAGTCTGGCACACATGGCTGACTTCATGCTGGGCTGCTTTTCCCGGGACACACGTGTTGTCCGGATAGTGGAGAACAAACTGTACTGGGTCTTCGCACTCCTGGACCCCCGGTATAAAGATAACGTCTCCTCTTTTATTCCGGTAGAGGAGAGGACGAATCGATTGCTGGAATACCAGAGGGAACTCGTGCAGAACATGATGGAGATTTTCCCACCCACCATCGCTGGCGGCAGAGAGGAGAGGGTCTCCCAGAGTCCCACAACATCAATCAGGCCCACAGCCACCAGGGGAACACTCTCCAAGGTGTGGGACACGTTCATGGCACCCCCTCGTGCAACTTCCATCACTGCGGGGCCCGCTATCAGCAGGAGGGACAAGTATCGGCGGATGTTGCGGGAGTACTGGCAGACCGTACCCTGTCCTCCCCGATCCCTCGGCGTCCTACACTTACTGGGTCTCCAAGTTGGACACGTGGCTGGAACTGTCCCTGTACGCCTTGGAGGTGCTTGCCTGCCCTGCCGCCAGCGTGCTATCAGAAAGGGTGTTCAGCGCAGCCGGGGGCATTATAACCGATAAGCGCAGCCGCCTGTCAACCGACAGTGCGGACAGGCTGACGCTAATCAAAATGAACAGCAAGTGGATTGACCCGGACTTTGCTTCTCCAACCGTGGAAAGCAGCCAAAAGTGAAGTGCCATCTGTATGAAGTGCCATTTCCTCCTCCACCTCCTCCTCCTCCTTAACCGCCGTAGAATGCTCCGTAAATAAAAAAATACTATATATTATGGCTCCTTATGGGCCTCCATTTAGGTTCCCTCTGGGCCTCCAACATAATTTTTAAGAGGTCTCACCTCTTGCGGCCTCCACATAATTTTTAAGCAGGTCTCACCTCTTGGGCCTCCACATAATGTTTTAAGAGGTCTCACCTCTTGGGCCTCCCACATAATTTTTTAAGAGGTCCACCTCTTGGGCCTGCACAAAATCTTTAAGCAGGTCCTCACCTCTTGCGGCCTCCACATAATGTTTTAAAGAGGTCTCAACCTCTGGGGCCCCTCCCACATTAAGTTTTTTAAGAGGTCTCACCCTCTTGGGCCTCCACAAAATCTTTAAGAGGTCTCACCTCTTGGGCACTGCAACAAAATCTCTGTAAAGGTCTCACCTCTTGGGCCTGCACCAAATCTTTAAGAGGTTCTCACCTTAAGAGGTCTCACCTCTTGGGCC
>ONZH01005373.1:0-45625 GCA_900303285.1 Rhinella marina | reverse complement strand
CTTTTCCGTGTTCGAAAAATCCATGAAATATATGGTCCCAAGATAGGGGACGTATACGATTTTAAACTCAGAAGAATCGATACCACACATGCCCCACTAGGAGAATTTGGGGTAATGGTGGGATTAGGCAGCCTCAGAGGCATCCATGCATGTTGCCCCTGCTGTTTCCTGTCCATTTCTGTGGTGTTTCCATCATTTTCTGAGGTTTCCAGGTTTTCACCCAGCCTTCCCTAGGCAGAGCCCCGGTCCCCAGCAAAAAATGCTCGAGTCTCCCATTGACTTCAATGGGGTTCGCTATTCAAAACGAGCACCCGAGCATCGGGAAAAGTTCGACTCGAATAACGAGCACCCGAGCATTTTAGTGCTCGCTCATCTCTATTTCAGTCCTATCCAAAAAAAGATGTACGCAGTTTGCGCAAATAAAACGAGAATCCACAGATCAATACGGAATCTATAGACTCTGAGGTATATAGCAGGCTGATGAAAGGTATTCACTAGTCACTGCACTGTGTATTACGGATCAGTGAAATTAAACTGTCAATGTAGATAGATATGCAGGAACGATTATTTTCAGACCTATCCAAAAAACAGATGTACGCAATTTGCGCAAATAAAACGGGAATCCACAGATCAATACGGAATCTATAGACTCTGAGGTATATAGCAGGCTGATGAAAGGTATTCACTAGTCACTGCACCGTGTATTACGGATCAGTGAAATTAAACTGTCAATGTAGAAAGATATGCAGGAACGATTATTTTCAGACCTATCCAAAAAACAGATGTACGCAATTTGCGCAAATAAACCGGGAATCCACAGATCAATACGGAATCTATAGACTCTGAGGTATATAGCAGGCTGATGAAATGTATTCACTAGTCACTGCACAGTGTATTACGGATCAGTGAAATTAAACTGTCAATGTAGATAGATATGCAGGTGCGATTATTTTCAGACCTATCCAAAAAAAGATGTGCGCAGTTTGCGCAAATAAAACGGGAATCCACATATCAATACGGTATCTATAGACTCTAAGGTATATAGCAGGCTGATGAAATGTATTCACTAGTCACTGCACCGTGTATTACTGATCAGTGAAATTAAACGGACAATGTAGATAGATATGCAGGTACGATTATTTTCAGACCTATCCAAAAAAAGATGTACGCAGTTTGCACAAATAAAACTGGAATCCACAGATCAATACAGAATCTATAGACTGTGAGGTATATAGCAGGCTGATGAAATGTATTCACTAGTCACTGCAACGTGTATTACGGATCAGTGAAATTAAACGGACAATGTAGATAGATATGCAGGTACGATTATTTTCAGACCTATCCAAAAAAAGATGTACGCAGTTTGCGCAAATAAAACGGGAATCCACAGATCAATAAGGAATCTATAGACTCTGAGGTATATAGCAGGCTGATGAAATGTATTCACTAGTCACTGCACCGTGTATTACGGATCAGTGAAATTAAACGGACAATTTATATAGATATGCAGGTACGATTATTTTCAGACCTATCCAAAAAAAGATGTACGCAGTTTGCGCAAATAAAACGGGAATCCACAGATCAATACGGTATCTATAGACTCTGAGGTATATAGCAGGCTGATGAAATGTATTCACTAGTCACTGCACCGTGTATTACGGATCAGTGAAATTAAACGGACAATGTAGATAGATATGCAGGTATGATTATTTTCAAACCTATCCAAAAAAAGATGTACGCAGTTTGCGCAAATAAAACGGGAATCCACAGATCAATACGGTATCTATAGACTCTGAGATATATAGCACGCTGATGAAATGTATTCACTAGTTACTGCACAGTCATGCACAGGAATATATCTGTTTAGATATGTATAGTTTGATCTATGTGACTGGACAAGGTGTACCAGGCACAGCTCTGCACAGAATGCAGGCTTACAGCATATACTGTATAGTTTTCTTCAGAGAATCAATTGGTTTTTAAAAGACTATTGTGGCTTCCTATTCCTAAACAGAATACAGGCTTACAGTATACATACCTCCCAACTTTTGAAAATTGCAAAGAGGGACAATGTGTGCGGCGTGCATCATGGCAGTTTTTTTCATACTATGCCACGCCTCTAAGTCCACCCAAAGCATAATTACTGGAGCCCCTGCAGCAATTTTTTTCTTGCGTCTCAACGTCCATATAAATATTAGCACATAAATCATCAGATTATAGATATTTTAAGGTACAAATTGCTCCAAATAATGAATTTCTGGTCTAATATACAGGTAGAAACCATACAGACACTTTAGTAAGGAGCAATTTAGTAAATTTATTAATGCACATTCATGCATTAATTCCCCAGGTCAAAAAGAGGGACACTTAAGGATCAAAGAGGGACACAGGGACTTGGGTCAAAAAGAGGGACTGTCCCTCCAAAAGAGGGACACTTGGGAGGTATGCAGTATATACTGTATACTGTTTTTCAGAGTATAAATAGTCTTTAAAAAGACTGTTGAGGCTTTCTATCCTAACTCCTAACTCCTAACTGCTTGCTGCACACACTACACGAGCTAACACTGTCTCTGTCTGTCTCTTCTCCTTCCCAAAAGCACAATGAGTCTGATGCTGCAGGTCCCTTCCTTATGTAAATTTAGGTCACATGTCACTGCCAGCCAATCACTGCTTGGGAGGTATAGGAGATGTTACATCACAGCAGGCGTTCCCACAGGCTTCCCTTTGATGCTGATTGGCTGAAAAAAACGGGCATTTGAAACTGGCAGTGACGCACGAATCATCACGAGTCCGCGCTGGCTCGGGATGCCAAGCCGAGCCGAGCCGAAGCGGGCAATATTCGTGCGAATCACGAATATTGCCGCTTCGGCTCGCTCATCACTAGGAGAATCGCTATGTTCCTATAGGCCTTCATTTTTTCAGAGGGCCCAAGATCGTCACAGCAACTGAATGGCTCTCTCAATCTTGTTCTCACAATTAAACACGGCATCTGAGGGTTTAAATTTCATTATCAGGAACACTGGAGCATGCTTTTTTTTTCCATGTTCACGGATCCATGACACTCATTATAGTCTATGTGTCCATGAAAAATACGGAATGCACACTAACAAATTTTGGGGGCACACCTAAATAAAATAGAGGTGCCCGTCGCGGCCTGGAACAAAACCTCAGTAAGACTATATGAACAGACAGACCGCATCAGACCGCACATCTAAAAATAAATATTGTTTATTGTAAATCCACTTGCAAAAAATCCTTTAAAAATTGTATACAATAAGAAAACCCAAAATGGGAGAGCTAAGATAGGCTCTACCATACCTCAAACAGCAAACTACATATAATAGCCTACACAAACATGAATATGACAACATGATTATATAAATAAATAAATAAATAGTAGAAATTCCAACATGATTCAATAATAAAGAATATTACATCTAAAAATAGAATGCATCAATGTATATACTCATCTATTAAAGCGTTTTTGTGGCATGCTGTCTAGAGGACACCATCCCCACGCATATCGCCGATCAAGTCGGCTTCCTCAGGGGTAACAATAACTACTACGCCAAAGCGAGTTTAAATACATATCACATAATTACACAAATTATTTTTACCTGTGGTGGCTCACACAAAGATAATGGTGGAGTACTGAGGGTATAGCGTGCACAAGAATGTTATATTCCAAAACCGGAAGTTCTCAGAAAACGTTGATTTTTTTCTCCAACTGTTGGTTTTAGGTTTACGTTCCTATATACGAGATTCTATGCACCTCATTGAAAAGCTTGAGGATTTTGAGATATCGTCCGATTTACTATTGGTAACATGTGATGTCGAAGCTTTGTATTCAAATATCTCGCATGATGATGGCCTTCCTGCCGTAAAATATTTTCTGGCCAAATCAGAGACGGGAGATCCTGCCCACCGCACATTCTTGGTAAGCCTTTTGGATTTTATTTTACACCATAATTATTTTGTTTTTGATCGAGTTTTTTTACAAACAGGTTTCCAGGACAGCAATGGGGGCCTGTTGTGCCCCCTCCTATGCCAACCTATTTTTAGGTTGGTGGGAGGAGGCACACGTGTTCCCATTGAATGAGTTTCGAGAGTGTGTGGTGGGTTGGTTTCGGCTTCTTGATGACGTTTTTTTTCCTTTGGCAGGGCTCAAGGGAAAGATGTCTGGAGTTTATTACTAGCCTGAATATTAACTCTTTAAACATTCACCTAACACATAAGCTCTCCGACACTGAGGTTGACTTTCTGGATCTAAAAATTCGAAAGGAAGATGGATGTTTGGCTACATCCCTCTTTAGAAAAAATACAGCTACAAATAGTCTGTTGCACTATAAGAGTTTCCACCCAGGCCATTTGAGGAATGGAATACCAAAGGGCCAGTTTTTGAGACTGCGCCGTAATTGCACCTTTAGGAATGATTTCAGAAATGAATCTGCCAATTTATCCTCTCGTTTCCAACAAAGGGGCTACCCTAAGCGTATTATTTCTCGGGCCTATAATGTGGCCAGTGGAGCGGACCGGAAGGATTTATTGAAATCGACTCCTAAAGCCCTTAACCATAAGGTACGCTTGATAAGTCGCTATAACAATCAATGGAGGGACCTCTACAATATTTTGAACACACATTGGTATTTATTGACCACGGATAAAAGATCAGCCCAATATGTGGATGAAAAGCCACACATTGTCGTACGTCGGGCCCCGAATTTCAGGGACAAATTAGTAAAAAGTCACTTCCAGCGCCCCTGTAGAAGTACTGGTACTGGGATTAAATTAAAAGGGACATATGCTTGTGGCAATTGCAACATGTGTCAATACATGTTGGGATCAAACAGCTTTGTCAAACCGGCAGATGGATGTACTATTCACCTTCATGATTATGTAAATTGTCGCACTGTAGTTTATGCCTTAATCTGTCCATGCGGTAAAATCTATGTGGGACAAACTTCGCAGGAACTACGTAGAACGGCACAACAACATTTGTCAAATATTGGTCTCGCACGGTGGGACAGGATTAAACAAGAGAAACCATTGACCTCTGTAGCTAGCCACTTTTTTGACCAACATGGAGGTAATTGTAGTGGTCTTAAAATAGTTGGTTTGGAGAGGATTCACATTAATATTAGGGGAGCACCTGTCACTTCACGATAATTGAGATCTGAATCCAGATGGATATATGTTCTGGATTCACTTACACCTCACGGTTTAAATGAGGAACTCACTTTCACTAGTTTTTACAATTGAGATATTGGTAATTTAAGTACAGTTTTCACAATATATATAAATCTTTTACAGGTGTTTTGTTCACAGCGTTTTTTCACAGGAGTTGTTTTCACATGAGACTGTTTAGTTTATTTCATTGATATTATATATATTTATTAGAGATGAGCAAGCACTAAAATGCTCGGGTGCTCGTTATTGGAGTCGAACTTTTCCCGATGCTCGGGTGCTCGTTTCGAATAACGAACCCCATTGAAGTCAGTGGGAGACTCGAGCATTTTTGCAGGGGACCAAGGCTCTGCCTAGGGAAGGCTGGGTGAAAACCTGGAAACCTCAGAAAATGATGGAAACACCACGGACAGGAAACAGCAGGGGCAGCATGCATGGATGCCTCTGAGGCTGCCTAATCCCACCATTACCCCAAATTCTCAGGCAACAGCCTGGTGGTTACCCTCATGGCAATTGTGCTCACCCAGACCAAGAAAGGCGAGGCAAATACCCATCACATGTTAGGGAAGCACCCAACTAGGTGCAACGAAGGTCCATCACCGCCTGCAGGTGACACCACTGCTCATGCTGGCACTGCAGCTGAAATCAAGTTTAGTATCTGTTCTTATCAGTTGCTGTGGCTGCTGGTGGTATAGTGGTGAGCATAGCTACTTCCCAAGCAGTTGATCCGGGTTCGATTCCTGTCTATCGCAGGAGGCAATTAAAAATCAGTACAATATCTAATACGTCACCCTACCCAGGTAAATTGTTTGGAGAGAGGGCCTGTAGGTGGGGGGGAAGGAGGTTTTGCTGGAAGAGCCAGAGGAGTGCCCCCTGGGAAAGCGTGTGTGGTGGTGACAACAGCCGGAATGCATTTGGAAAAATCTAGCATCAGCCGGTGCGGTATCGATTCTTCTCAGTTTAATACCGTATACGTCCCCTATCTTGGGACCTTATATTTTATGGATTTTTCGACAACGGAAAACGGAAAAAGAGCTTGCTCTGGCCAGGGGAGTGTCTTTCCCACTGCAGCTAAGGGGACGTGTCCATGCTCTGCCTATCACAGGTCAGGAGGGAAATAAAAGAAAAACCAAACAAAAATCTGTACAATATCTAAGACGTCCCCTATCCAGGTAAATTGTTTGTAGAGAGGGCCTGTAGGTGTGGGGCAGACTGGGGGGAAGGAGGTTTCGCTGGAAGAGCCAGAGGAGTGCCCCCTGGGAAAGCGTGTGTGGTGGTGACAACAGCCGGAATGCATTTGGAAAAATCTAGCATCAGCCGGTGCGGTATCGATTCTTCTCAGTTTAATACCGTATACGTCCCCTATCTTGGGACCTTATATTTTATGGATTTTTCGACCACGGAAAATGGAAAAAGAGCTTGCTCTGGCCAGGGGAGTGTCTTTCCCACTGCAGCTAAGGGGACGTGTCCATGCTCTGCCTATCACAGGTCAGGAGGGAAATAAAAGAAGAACCAAACAAAAATCTGTACAATATCTAAGACGTCCCCTATCCGGGTAAATTGTTTGTAGAGAGGGCCTGTAGGTGTGGGGCAGGCGGGGGGAAGGAGGTTTCGCTGGAAGAGCCAGAGGAGTGCCCCCTGGGCTAGCGTGTGTGGTGGTGACAACAGCCGGGTGTAGTTAGATTGACGACGCAGGACCCCAACTTAAAAATTTAGCATCAACCGGTACAGTCGTAAATTATGAGATAGATCAAGTGTGGTATGGCTTCTATGTATACTACTCAGTTTAATACCGTATATGGCAGCTATCCGGAAAAATAGTTTGTAGAGAGAGAGAGAAAGATAGGACAAAGAAGTAAATTGTTTGGAGAGAGGGCCTGTAGGTGGGGGGCAGGCTGGGGGGAAGGAGGTTTCGCTGGAAGAGCCAGAGGAGTGCCCCCTGGGCTAGTGTGTGTGGTGGTGACAACAGCCAGGTGTAGTTAGAATGATGACGCAGGACCCCAACTTAAAAATTTAGCATCAACCGGTACAGTCGTAAATTATGAGATTGATCAAGTGTGGTATGTCTTCTATGTATACTACTCAGTTTAATACCGTATATGGCAGCTATCCGGAAAAATAGTTTGGAGAGAGAGAGAGAAAGATAGGACATAGAAGTAAATTGTTTGGAGAGAGGGCCTGTAGGTGTGGGGCAGGCTGGGGGGAAGGAGGTTTCGCTGGAAGAGCCAGAGGAGTGCCCCCTGGGCTAGCGTGTGTGGTGGTGACAACAGCCGGGTGTAGTTAGAATGACGACGCAGGACCCCAACTTAAAAATTTAGCATCAACCGGTACAATTGTCAATTATGAGCTCGATCAAGTGTGGCATGACTTTTAAATGGATATTGGATGTGGTCACTCACTCCCTGGAACCCCTTCCCCATAGTCACCCCTTCCCTGATGTGCTAGCCCAGAACATTCTCTGCCCCAATTCACAAGACCTTTTGCTGTTTCCGTGTGCTGACAGTGGGGATTTACCAGTGTTGTCTGAGGAGGTGGTGGACAATGGCGAGACACAGGTATCGGGGAGTGAGGTAGTTGTATGGGAAGCAAGTTACAGTGGGGACTACTTGGGGGGACTTTCTCATGATGGGACAGATTCAACTTGGGTGGATCAGGCACAGGAACAGATCAATTTTTTTTTTGTGTTTATTTAACTTTTATTTATCAAAAATAACCAGAGATATTTATTCGTTATCTTCTCTGCGCAGTCTGGCGTTGGGGTTCGTCACTTTAATGGCGAGCTGTGCCGCTCTCTCCACAATGGTCTTTAGGTTCTTAGATGGAGACGTTGTCGGCGATTTCAGCACAGAAGGACTTGTTGCTCATCAACAGAACCTCGAGCTCGAACAGAACCTCCAACAGAACCTGGACCTCCTTGACATTGTGGACCAGGAATTTGCGAAACCCTGTTGGCAGCATGTGTTTGGTCTTCTACTTGCTACCGTATCCAATGTTGGGCAATATAGATACGCAGGTAATATTATTTTTCACACCTATCCCAAAAATAAAATTTAAGCAGTTTGCACAAATAAAACTAGAAACTGGAACTGAAGAGAGGGCCTGTAGGTGGACCTCCGGAAAAATTGTTTGGACAGAGGGCCTGTAGGTGGACCTCCGGAAAAATTGTTTGGAGAGAGGGCCTGTAGGTGGACCTCCGGAAAAATTTTTTGGAGAGAGGGCCTGTAGGTGGACCTCTGGAAAAATTGTTTGAATAGATGGCCTGTAGGGGGCCCTCCTGAAAAATTGTGGTAAAAGAGTGCCAGTTCGACCTCTAAAAAATGGCATTTTTTGGGTCAGCGTTAGGCAAAGACGATATGGAGGAGGAGGAGGAGTAGGAGGAGTAGGGAAGAGGAATCGGATACATAAGTTATTTAAATCTTTAGCTGCTTTCCCCCGGAAAAGATTTGAATTCCGGTGAAATCCAGGCTTTGTTCATTTTAATAAGCGTCAGCCTGTCAGCGCTGTCAGTTGACAGGCGTGTACGCTTATCGGTGATGACGCCACCAGCTGCACTGAATACCCGCTCTGACAGCACGCTAGCGGCAGGGCAGGACAGCACCTCCAAGGCGTACAGCGCCAGTTCAGGCCACGTGTCCAGCTTTGAAACCCAGTAGTTGTATGGAGCAGAGTGATCGCTACGGACGTTGGTATGGTCAGCTAGGTACTCCCTCACCATCTTTCTGTACAGCTCCCCCCTACTCTGCCTAGACTGGGGACAGGTGACAGTGTCTTGCTGGGGTGACATAAAACTGGCAAAGGCCTTGGAGAGCGTTCCCCTGCCAGTGCTGGACAAGCTGCCTGCTCGCCTCCTCTCCCCCGCTACTTGACCCACAGAACCATACCCTCTGCCGCTAGCGGCGTCAGATGGGAAGAATTGTTTCAGCTTGTGCACCAGGGCCTGTTGATATCTATTCACTCTCATACTCCTTTCCTCTGCAGGGATGAGAGTGGAAAGGTTCTGCTTGTACCGTGGGTCCAGGAGAGTGAACACCCAGTAATCAGTGTTTGAAAAAATTCTTCTAACGCGAGGGTCACGGGATAGGCAGCCTAACATGAAGTCTGCCATGTGCGCCAGAGTCCCAACACGCAAGAATTCCCTCTCCTCACTGACCTGACTCTCCATTTCCTCCTCCCCCTCCAAGTCCTCCTCTTCAGCCCATACACACTCAAGAGTTAAGGACTGAGCACTGGTACCCTCTACTGTCTCGCCGACATTCTCCTCCTCTTCCTCCTTATCCTCATCCCCCTCCACCGATACGCGCTGAGAAACAGACCGGAGGGTGCTCTGGCTATCAAGCGACGTATCTTCCTCCACCGTCTCTTGTGACAAGTGCAAAGCATCCGACTTGATGCTGAGCAGTGAGTTTTTCAACAGGCAAAGCAGTGGGATGGTGAGGCTGATAATGGCGGCATCACCGCTGACCATCTGTGTTGACTCCTCAAAGTTGCTCAACACCTGGCAGATATCAGACATCCACGTCCACTCCTCATTGTAGACTTGAGGAATCTGACTGACCTGTCTACCAGTTCTGGTGGAAGTTGACATCTGGCAGTTTACAATCGCTCTGCGCTGCTGGTAAACTCTGGATAACATGTTTAATGTCGAATTCCATCTCGTGGGCACGTCGCACAACAGTCGGTGAGCGGGCAGTTGTAGGCGCCGCTGCGCTGCCCTGAGAGTGGCAGCATCTGTGGTCGACTTGCGGAAATGCGCACAGATGCGGCGCACCTTGGTGAGCAAATCAGACAGATTGGGGTATATCTTGAGGAACCGCTGAACTATTAGATTGAACACGTGGGCCAGGCATGGCACATGTGTCAGTCTGCCGAGTTGCAGAGCCGCCACCAGGTTACGCCCGTTGTCACGCCCGTTGTCACACACAACCATGCCTGGCTTGAGGTTCAGCGGTGCCAGCCACACATCGGTCTGCGCCGTGATGCCCTGTAACAGCTCTTGGGCGGTGTGCCTTTTGTCACCTAAGCTCAGCAGTTTGAACACCGCCTTCTGGCGCTTACCCACGGCACTGCTTCTGCGCCTAGAGCTACCGACTGAAGGCGCCGTGCCCACGGATGGTATATCGGTGGAGGAGGAGGAGGGGTCGGAGGAGGCATAGTACGTCTGAGAGACCGTGACTGAGGTAGGCCCTGCAATCCTCGGTGTGGGCAGTACATGAGTGGCCCCAGGGTCATTCTCGGTCCCAGCCTCCACCAAGTTAACCCAATGTGCCGTCAGTGAGATATAGTGTCCCTGCCCGGCAGCACTTGTCCACGTGTCTGTGGTTAGGTGGACTTTCTCAGAAACAGCGTTGGTCAGAGCACGGATGATGTTCTCTGACACGTGCTGTTGTAGGGCTGGGACGGCACATCGGGAAAAATAGTGGCGGCTGGGGACCGAATACCGAGGGGCAGCCACCGCCATGAGATCCAGGCTAAGCAATTTAGAGATGTGAACGTTGAGGGCTTGGGCATGTGGGTGGATGAAACTGTATTTCCTCTTGCGCTCCAGCGTCTGCTGTAAAGACAGCTGAACACTGCGCTGGGACACATTGGTGGACACTGTGGAGGATCGTGGAGGCGAAGGTGTGGTTTTCCGGCGGGAGGTGCTCGTGCCGGGGTCCTGGGCAGGGGGTTGACTAGCAGAGGCAGCGAGTGACGCAGGGGGTTGACTAGCAGAGGCAGCGAGTGACACAGGGGAAGGAGCAGTGGTGTGACCCGCAGGAGGTGGTGAACGGCCTTGGTTCCATTGAGTGGGGTGTTTAGCACTCATATGCCTGCGCATGCTGGTGGTGGTTAGGCTAGTAGTGGTGGCACCCCTGCTGATCCTGGTGTGGCACAGGTTGCACACCACAGTTCGTCGGTTATCCTCACTTTCTTTAAAGAACCTCCAGACTTGCGAACATCTAGGCCTCGCCACGGGAGCTTCACTACGTGAAACAGTTGCTGCTGATGCACCAGCTCTGGCCCTGCTTCTCCCTCTGGCCACACCACTGCCTCTTACAACCTGTTCTGGTGCAGCACTCGCCTCCGCCTCAGAAGCACTGTCTTCACTTGGCATATCAACCCAGCTCGGGCCAGTCACCTCGTCATCCTCCGATTCCTCAGTCTGCTCCCCCCTCGGAATTCCTCCCCTTACAACAACTTCACCACTGTCTGACAACCGTGTCTCCTCATTGTCCGACACCTCTTTACAAACTTCTTCCACTAACTCAACATTGTCATCATCATCATCACCCACAGACTGCGACAGTTGGAACACTTGGGCATCGGGAAAGAGGTCAGCAGCAACCTGAGAAGTGGTTTGTGACTCTGGGAAGGGTCCAGAAAACAGTTCCTCAGAGTATGCCGGATCGCATTCCAAATTTTCCTGGGAGGGGGCAGACTGGGGGGAAGGAGGTTGAGGTGGAGGAGCCAGAGGAGTGCTCCCTTGGGTAACGTGGATGGACTGCGTGGAAGACTGACTGTCGGACAAATTACTTGAAGCATTATCCGCAATCCACGAGATCAGCTGTTCGCACTGTTGTGGTTTCAACAGTCCTCTACCACGTGTCCCTGTAAGTTGAGACATGAAGCTAGGGAGTGTAGCTCTGCGGCGTTCCACAGCTCCCTCATCAGCAGGTACTGTCTCACCCTGCCCAGGACCACGGCCTCTGCCCCCTGCAGTAATTGAATGCCCACGCCCACGCCCTCGTCCTCGTCCTCGACCCTTAGCCCTGGGGTTCAACATTTTCTGTATATAAGTGTATTCTATAAAAAAAAAAATAAATGGGCCTGGTGTACTGAAACCCACAAACTTGTTCAGTCTGGTTTAATTTTGTGACGTACAGAAAGTGTCACCTGGACAGAATATACGGTTTGGAGTGAGTGTGCTGAACTGTGACACACAGAAAGGTTACACGCAGCTGTGTGAAATGGATTTGTATCACTCACCTAAAACAACAAAAAAACTATTTTTTTTTCTATCTTTTGTTTTGGATTTTTGTTTTTTTGGGAACGTGACGTGCAGAAATTATCGTAGAGCTGACTGACACCCTAATGACGGTGGCTATTTAGACTGCGACCCAGACAAATGTCGCACAGAGATTTTTAGGATCAAGCTATATATACGTGACAGGTAGCAGGTGACTTGGTTGTATTTTGTGACGTACAGAAAGTGTCACCTGGACAGTATATACGGTTTAGAGTGAGTGTGCTGAACTGTGACAGCTGTGTGAAATGGATTTGTATCACTCAGCTAGAGAGATTTTTGGGATGAAGCCATACACGTGACAGGCAGCAAATGACTTGGTTGTATTCGGTGACATATAGAAAGTGTCACCTGGACAGAAAATAGTGAGTGTACTGAACTGTGACACACAGAATGGTTCGACACTGCTGTGTGCAATGGATTTGTATTACTGAGATATAACATAAAAAAAATAAAAGGGGGTTATACATGGCGATAGCTGCACTACTAGTGCCAGCCAGCCAAGTGACAAAAAAAAAAAAAAAATGTCTTCTAGCCCTTAGAAGGGCTGTAGGGTTCTTTGTGGGTGATCCCTGCCTAACAGACAACTAAATGCAGGCCCTAACACTGTCCCTGAAAGGCAGCAGCTCTATCCCTAACGACATCCAGACGGCATCTGAGCCGAGCACCGCGGCCAGTCGGTAGTATATTCCAGGGTCACCTGATCAGGCCAGCCAACCCCTGCTATCGACATGTAAGGGCCCCACGTGATGCTGGGTGGTACGCAGAGTCTCCTGGCTTGTGATTGGCTGTGTTTTTAGGCGCCTAAAAAGCACGATGCGGAAGTTGCCATTTCCTCGAGCATGGCGAGATACTCGTCCGAGCAGCGAGCACTTACGAGTACCCTAATACTCGAACGAGCACCAAGCTCGGACGAGCATGCTCGCTCATCTCTAATATGTGTTTCGTGTTTGATTCCTCTGCAATCCTCATCATATCTGGAGAATATAAAGGGATGGATTATTCATTTGGAGTTGCTTATATGGATTGGTCCGATTGGTTGCTCACCTAACCTGCGTTTTGGGGATGGACTATCTAAATAGAGCTTGTCTCTGGATAAATATATACCAAATGGACAATGGATTCCTCTTCTTCTTCTTTTTTAGCTTCTTTGATTCCGATGCCTCGGGATTGTCTGGATACTTGTTTTATATGAATTTTTTGATGGTTTTGGTATTTATATTTTTGTTTGGACATATTTGTATCCAATAAGGACTTTGAAATTGAGTATGGGACAAACTTATATGGGGAGGTTTCTCCCATTGCGCTGCCTATTGGTCGTTTTTCATGAATTATGAATGATGCATTTATCCATGATATTTATAGCTTATTATTTGTATATCGGAAATGAGTTTTGTATAGGACTTGGAGGGTGAAGTAGAAGGGAGACGGATTAATAATAACATTATTTGTTGTTTTATAATTTATATTTCACTATATTTAAATAAGTTAGTAATTTGGAGGGGATTACCTTTTGATAATGCCCCTATATAAAAATATATGTGCACATATATTATTGTTGTTATTATTATTTTTATTATTTTTTTAACTAATAAAATAGTATAAAATTTATAGAAAATAAGATAAGAAATGAAATGAAATAAAATAAAATAATTAGAAAATAAAACAAATAATAAAATACAATAAAATAAAATAGTGAAATAGCACAATAATAATATAATAATGATTATCAACAATAATAAATAAATAAAATAAATATTAGTAAATATAAAAGTATATTAAGATAAAAATAAAAATATAGAAATATATATACACATTTAGTTTTAGGTGTAGCTTTTAGGTATTATTGTTGGGATCTGTCTCCTTTCTCCCTATCTGTCCTCTGGTCTTTTTTTGTTTGTTCAGTATCTTTATTTTTTTGATATAACATGGAGCTCCATTATTTAATTGTTTTCATTTCGCTCCAGGTGCTTCCGACTTTTGGAACGCACCTGGAACGCACAGGTTCGGATTAGCCGTATTGCGCATGTCTCTGGTTGTCATCTGTTGTTGCCGACTCCAGTGCGCGCCGTGATGCGTGCGTTGGCATGCATCGTGGAACGCACGCTCCTTTTTGGGTGGGCTGGCTTTCACTGGGGTATTTCCGGTAGTGAACCAAGACATGCGCATAAAATAAATAATTAATAATAATATATAATATTCTTTAACCTTACAGAACATTTTTGGGCTAGTTATCCGAACCCTAATGAGGAGCTCCACGTGATCTTTGTTGGTATATATAATTTTTATGTATATATTCTTTGTTCGTTTTTTGAGAACTTCCGGTTTTGGAATATAACATCAGACATAGGGCACATGCGCATTAGCATCTTGTGCACGCCATACCCTCAGTATGCCACCATTATCTTTGTGTGAGCCACCACAGGTAAAAATAATTTGTGTAATTATGTGATATGTATTTAAACTCGCTTTGGCGTAGTAGTTATTGTTACCCCTAAGGAAGCCGACTTGATCGGCGATACGCGTGGGGATGGTGTCCTCTAGACAGCATGCCACACAAACGCTTTAATAGATGAGTATATACATTGATGCATTCTATTTTTAGATGTCATATTCTCTATTATTGAATCATGTTGGAATTTCTACTATTTATTCATTTATATAATCATGTTGTCATATTCATGTTTGTGTAGGCTATTATATGTAGTTTGCTGTTTGAGGTATGGTAGAGCCTATCTTAGCTCTCCCATTTTGGGTTTTCTTATTGTATACAATTTTTAAAGGATTTTTTGCAAGTGGGTTTACAATAAACAATATTTATTTTTAGATGTGTGGTCTGATGCGGTCTGTCTGTTCATATAGTCTTACTCATGAAAAATACGGATGCATAGATGAATGCCATCTGTGTTTCACGGACACCATTAAGAGGAGATGTTCAAATCTATTCCCGCTGTGCAGTGTCCATGGAACATGTCACACGGAGAGCAAAATACAGACACACAGAACAAACATGGATTATTTGCAGAAAATTTCACTGATCATTTTCATTGACCTTCTTATCATGGAGTTAACCATGGACACAGACATCTGAATGAGGCCTTACTGTGCAGTTATTATCAATGAAGGCAGATAAAACAATGGAGTTGTAGTTAGTTCATAGGATGCAGCTGCTGTTCATACTGCCGTGCAATACTCAGCTGCATATGGCCTCATTTCAAGAGCCATTCCATGTGGTCCTACCCTTAATCTTGATCCAGAACTCCACCCAGATTTACTCATAATCAAACACCGCTCCTCTTCTGCTTCCTACATATTACTTCACTCTTCAGAAAATCCATAGTGGAGATAACTGCATACTGATATTTTTTGTTCTTTGCATGTTTCTAGCTAAGCAAATGTAAGGGGTTTTCTATTCACTTCTTCAGTGTCCCCGTTCTCCGACTTAGCTGAGGGTCACATGACCTGTGATGTCAGCTTCTTTCTTTGCTCTGATGATGTTCTGTGCACAAGCCTGAGGGAGCAGGAGGAGCAGGTCTGTCTCTGTGCATGGAACGTCACTGTAAAGGCTGTGCTGGTTAGAGCAACAAGCCAAGCCCCCTGCACTACCGGATTTGCTGGCTGAGCTGTTTGCCCTGTTTCTCCCCTTCAGCTGGATTCTTTAGCACAGTTTAACCCCTTCTACCATCAGAAGCTCAGACTCAGGGCTGGAGGCTCTGTCTCAGGTACTGAGTAGCTGCAGGGATTACTCTTCTGCAGTCACTGAAGAGACAATTGTGCACAGGACCTGCAAACACAGAGATGACAAAGACTGGAGGATTTCTCTCCACAATACTCTTCTGCTGACTGTGGAGAAGTGTCGGCGGAGCATTGCACAAGAACAGGTGGTGGGGAGATCCTGTGTGTGTCAGCAATGTCATTGTACTGTACAGCTAAGACTTGTATTCCCACACATACAATATGAGTATCTCCGCAGACAGGGCAGCACTTTTATTTAGTCTGTTTACAGGGCAGGTGGAGGGAAAAGGCAGTCTTTTGTTGACACCCACAAATATTCATGAAGAAAACCTCAGAGATTGTTGTTATGTACCCCCACAGCTCTGCAACTGCATGTCATGAAAGGGCCAGAACAGAACTAGGGAAATGAGGTACTATTTATTTTTATTTTTTTGCCAAAAACTTGTTTAGCTAATATATATATTGCCAACATCAGATTCCCAGTGCTTTATTTTTTTACATAACTCAGACAACCTACTTTAACTCTTGACAGTGATTAGTCAAGAAGCTGCACATCTGCACAAGTGATGTCAGTATTCCTACACTGTGACATCACTAATCTCAACCTTCAAATCTTGAAGGCCATTCCCTTCTTCAGAAACAGTGTCTGGTTTATTGTAAAATTTGTCGAAAGGTGTCTGGACACTGAATGCATTAAAGAGATAGGTCTGGATAGGTCATTAGCATCTGATCCATTAGGGTTCGACACTCTGGACCTCCGCCAATCAGCTTTTTCAGAAGACAACTGCGCTCACTTGTTCATCGGTTTATCATGTTCATCGGTCACATGACCTAGTCCCAGCTCAACCCCATTGAAGTGAATGGGGCCAGGCTGTGATACCAAGCACAGCTGCTATACAATGTAAGACTGCGAGCGTCAGTGCTTTCTCAAACAGCTGATCAGCGGGGGTCCTGGGTGTTGGACTCCCACAGAGGATAGGTCATCAGTATGAAAGTATCGGAAAGCCCCTTTAATAAGCAGTCATTATGCATTGAGAATTAAACTCCTTTAGCATTATTGCGTATCCCCCTTTACTCGGATGTTTAGTTAGGCTTAGACTTCAGTAACAAGCATTTTCTGCCTTTCCGTTGACCAGCTTAAGTCACCCAGCATATTGTCAGTGTACAAACACACAGAGGGTCACCGAAATCATGTTAGCACAATGAGGCAGCTTCTGAACATTACTGCAAATCAAATGATCCCTAAAAAAGACTGCAACAGAGCATGAAAGACGCTGGAAATGGAGCAACAGCTAATCATCAAAGGTAGGATTAAAGGGGCCCAGACTTTCACCTGACTACTGTCAGCAAGCTTGTTCTCAGAGACACTCTCTGTTTCCTCACCTCCTCCCCCTCCAAATCAAGAGCTCTCGCTGAAGTCAGCAATGGGCTATGACAGTGAAAGAGCTCATCTATCTGTGAGGAAAGAAGCCGCTTTGATGGCTCCCCAGTGGATATAATTGTGCTCATTACTGCCCATTTACATTTCATCACCCGATTATCACAAATGCCTCATTACAGTTGATAAGGCTTTGCAGTTAAACTATTTGCTAACTATTCATTCCAGGGAGCCTCTATTATCAGACAAAGGGAAGGAAGAGAAAAGAGAAAGGTGGAAAAATCTTTCAGATTTGATTAAGGGCTGTGATTTAAATCGATATTTAATAAAGTGGCTGCTGCCACACAGAGCATGCAATTCCCCATGCAGTCAGATTCATGATTCTGTGTCCCTTACTGTCTGCTACATAACTCAATTGGGTTGTGTGCACTGGTCTGGCACCTGTGTCCCTCAGCACATTGCCTCTGAGGTAATAAGTTTATAAGCCGATGAACAGAGCTGATAGGTTCTAAATAGATTAACAAGGCTTTAGCCAGTTGAGGAAGGATATAGGAAAAGTGCAAAGGTGCTGAATATGTGTTGACAGGCACGGAGCATGAAAAACGATGGATCTTTCCCTTTCTTATTCTCTTCCCTCTGCACACAGACACACTGACATGAAAGGTACACACACACACATATATATATATATATATATATATATATAGAGAGAGAGAGAGAGAGAGAGAAGATGAGTAAACTTCTTGAAATTAATTTTGTGTCCGATTCGGCTAATGTTTAAAAAAAATTAGATTAATGGCCGAATTTAATCTACACAAATAAAATATGCTCCAATTAGTCTGAAAATTAATATATGACACTCTGAGGTCCTAGGACTTTGATTTATTTTTTTTTTTACAAATGTTTACTCTTTCGATTCTTCAGAGTGACACTGACATATATGGGTGACAGTGGTAACAAACAGTGGGGGAGATTTATCAAAACTGGTGTAAAGGAAAACTGGTTTAGTTGCCCATAGCAAGTAATCAGATTCCACCTTCCATTTTTCAAAGCATCTTTGGAAAATGAAAGGTGGAATCTGGTTGCTATGGGCAACTAAGCCAGTTTTCCTTTACACCAGTTTAATAAATCTACCCCAGTGTGTTTAAAAACACACTACCCCATGGCATGTGTTATGCTTATTCATATTAGAAATCTTCAAAAAATTGTCCCTTATTGGGGCAGATGATGTTTAAACATGGTGTGTTATCGTAAAAAAAACAGTTGCTTCAAGCAATCAAAAATTAGGCCTTAAGGGTACTTGCACACAAGTACGGGTGAACGCGAAGAAGAGCCACACGAATCATGTGGATTTCTTAGTGTTTCCATACCTAAGGGCCAGTTCACATGACCATGTGAATGGGGCCGCATCTATTCTGCAATTTTGTGGAATAGATGCGGCCCCATTCATTTCAATGAGCGCGGACAGCCACGACACCGTGCAGCGGGTCTGCAAAAAAAATATAGAACATGTCCTATTCTTGACCACAATAGCAGACAAGAATAAGCATTTTGTATGGGGTGCCGAGCTGTGTGATCCGAAAATTGCGAAAACACACTGACCATCATCCATGTTTTTGCAGACCCGCATTTTTTCAGATCAGCAACAGCACGGCCATCTAAACGGCCCCTAAAACAAATTAAAAATGGAACTTCAAATTGTAGTTTTTAGTGCAGATTTGATGCAGTTTTGCTGCAAATCTCACCCTTTATTTGAAAATGGTAAAATCTGCAGCTAAAACCACAAACATGCTGCAGAAAATCCACACGGCAGGTCAATTTCCATGCAAAAAAAACCCAAAAAACTGCAACGTGTACATGAAAATTGTCTATTCTTATACACTTTGCTGGTACTGTATTGCTAAATGTGCAGGAACTGTAACAAGGACAGATGATCCCTGTCCCTGTTTATAGACACATTAATGTCATAAGAAACAGTGGCTTGTTATGCATTAACAGATCTAGTGTGCCTGCCTTTATTTATATACAAGCGTTAATTGTCAGAAGAACCAGTAGCTTGTTCTGAAGTTGAACAAGCCTTGAAAAGTTCTCCCTTATTTGGGAGCAGCAGCAGTACAGGGTGAATGTGGAAAGGGTAAGGTATGTAGGTGTAAAAACTGCCAGCAATAGTGGTGGCAGTAGTTGCAGCACAATATGAAATAGACAAGGCATTAGATGTGGGGGCGGCTGTGTTGGGGTAGTAGTCATAGTAGTGGCAGCTGTGTAGTAGTAATAGTAGTGGCAGTAGGGGTAATTGAAATGGCAGTAGGGGGATTAGCAGCAGGGAGTAGCAGCTGCAGCATTGACAGCAGCAACCATACAGTACAGAACATGATGGTAGGAAAGCAGACAACAGTAGTGGCAAGATGGGGTACCATTAGCAATGACAGATCTATTTATCGGGCTCAGTTGGAGGTGAATGAATATCCTAACAGATCTATGCCTTATTTGATTTGACAAAAGTGATGTTTTGTACAAGTTTGTCATGCTGAAAATGTGACACTGGAAGCTTGATAAGAAAGAATAGAGAAAGCAAACTAGGCCATCTATCTATTTTAAAATAAATAACGCACCTAGGAGTTGTTGGAAACTTTTTATGTGTGAATGTCATGATATATATATATATATATATATATATATATATATATATATACAGTACAGACCAAAAGTTTGGACACACCTTCTCAGTCAAAGAGTTTTCTGTATTTTCATGACTATGAAAATTGTAGATTCACACTGAAGGCATCAAAACTATGAATTAACACATGTGGAATTATATACTTAACAAAAAAGTGTGAAACAACTGACAATATGTCTTATATTCTAGGTTCTTCAAAGTAGCCACCTTTTGCTTTGATTACTGCTTTGCACACTCTTGGCATTCTCTTGATGAGCTGATTAAGTGGGGTACCCCAGTGGGGTAATTAAAGTTTTTTCTACTGTATTGTGAGAGTGCTGTCCTTTTTTTGATGTTATGTACTTAGGTCTTGGTCGGACCTAGGGCTTTGCACCTCCACTGATTTTTGTCAAGTGCTGCCGCGGTTTTTTGGATATATATATATATATATATATATATATATATATATATATATATATACCTAATATTACAGTGAATGGATAAGTTTATTGGGGAAAATGTACCATTGAAAGGATCCTCAAGTACCCTGTTGAGCTACATATAGCCTGGATACAAGATGAGATACGGTTGGGCATGGAGGCATACAGGTTCCATGTGGTATCCTGTGGCACATTTGCAGATGTTGCAGCTGGTCTTGTAGATTCTGAATACTCGTAGGTTGCCAAAGCTGGCGTCCCAACTGGTCCCATAAATGCTCAAGTGGTAATAAATCTGGCGCGACCAGACAGGCCAAGGAAGTGTTAAGTAGAAACTAGCTTTTAGGGGGTAAAAAATGGGCAATTCTTCTATGTTTGCAGCAGAATGTATGCTATTGGGGTTCTGGCAATAATCCTATGAACGCTATATACTTTTTTTGCAAAAAGAAAGCTGGCTGGTTGTTCATTCAGAAAAATATGAAATTCTGCATAAAAGAACTGTGACAGTGACCAGTCCCTCACTCACTCTGTTAAGTGTTCCCTGATAAAACAACATTTGACCAATTATATCTCTAATTATTTCCCTATAGTGTCCCTATAGTGTCCCTAGTACAGCTTTTTAAAATAAATAATGCACCAAGGAGGAGTGGTTGGAAATTTTTTATGTGTGAATGTGATGATTGGTGTTGAGCGAATTGAAGTCCACAGAGTGGACTTTGATCCCAATTTAAGAGAAAATTCAATTCCCTGTGAAGCCGAATTTCCTTGTGCTTCGTGGCAATAAATTGATTTTCACTGAATGGCAGCAAAAAATATGGTTGCCATTAACTTACTATTTTATATTTAATTTCAATCTAGAGCCTTTCATTTTACCTGTACTGGGATTTGAGACAGACTATTCATTTGTACTGTCAACACACTAAACACTATAGCTCAGGGCCTCATAAAATGCACAACATTTTATATTGACGGAAGAAAAATATTAACACGTGGCTTCATATCGCACATCTGCAGCTAGTAGAGTTTAAATTGGCATACTGAATAGTGAGCCATGAGAGACAGGGAGATTGCGCTGAACATATTTAATGCACACCAATCTGTTTTTGTGATACTAATTTTCCCTTCTGTACATTAGAAATAGAAATTCCTGTTTTCAGCAATACTTACATTAAGAGTTTATACAAAATGTGCTCATTATTCTTCTTGATGACCTGAAGAGCTCAATACAGTACAAGGTCTTGTTCAAACAGTGCAACATCTTTTTAAGCCAAAACTGGAGTTGCCTCAAAAAATTAATAGTGTGTGAACAAGGTCAAATTGCAGAGGAAATGGCCACAAATGGTAAAAAGTCATCTGGTGCTCACTGACCAACTAATACCTCCAAAGTAGCTTCTAAAAATGACTTTGTTAATTACTAGTGTAAATACCTAAATAGGGTTGGAGTATCCCAAACTAGTTAAACCTGCCTTAGAAAAAGAGAATCAAATGGCAGGAGAATCAAATGGCAGCTGCCAATGAACAAGGTATGTTGCTTTTAATTATGAAACTGGTAACAAGAATTCTGCCAAGAAAAATAACCAAGGGATGGCAGAGAAGCAGGTTTCATTCTATCTAAAGTTTATTTCATAGTATAGTCTAGAAAAGTTAGATGGGCACACTCCTCACCTGGATAAATTGCAATATGTAATTAACAGTAGTTTTGTTGTAGTAGTTTTGTTTGTAGGAAATATTGGTAGTTTGTGTTTAAAAGTATTAAAATATAATAATAATAACAATGGGATCCAATTATATCATATTTACTTAAGCTAAAATTATAGATACATGTATATATATGTCTCTCAGCTCTGAGATAAAAAATAAAAAATAGTATAAAAAAGAGTATAAAAATAAAGTATAAAAAATGTATATTGAAAAATATAATACCAAAAAATGGTATTAAGAATAGTAGTAATGAAAAAGAGAAAGAGAGTAGTAAGTCTCAATTAGTAGCTTCTTTTGATGGTATCGTCAATTGTACATTCAATGTATATTCAATATATTCAATATATTAAATGAAATATTTGGAGATGAAATGTGCATTGAGTGTTACTCTTTTTAACATTTTTAATATTAACCCCTCCTGGGATCTTGTTGTAAATGATGGTCAGTCCCCGTAATGGCAGCTTGGCTCAACCGTGCAGTGTTCTTTTTCAGCGCTGGCAGAAATAGGCAGTTTGTGCTGCGCGCTCTTTTCTCTGCTCCGGGCGGCGTCCCAAGTGGCCAGACCAGACGCGTTTCGGGGACTTAAAAGAAATGCCCCTTGCTCAGTGGTCTGCAGACTGACTAATCTCTTGGGCACCTATATATAGTCTGTACCCTCCTCATTAGAAGGAGACATCAAAAATATGGACTGGATCAGCAATAGCAGAGATAAATATAGTTAGGTGGATAAGTAAATAAATAAATTAATAAATAAAAAAAATGCCACATCAAATCTGTAACGTGAAATAGTAATAGTGTTAGTAATAATCTAGGTGGAGGTGTCTCTATATTATTACATTAGATGGTTGTCTATTTGTAGTTTATCCTCATTTGAAGGAAGACATCCAAAATGTGGATTGGATCATCAAGATGACATAAATATGTAAATAAATAAATAAATAAATATATATATATAAAATAAATAAATATAATATATTCACGATGCGGACAGCGAAAGACCCGTACTGGACACACCCATAGATGATATAATCATGAACCTTAGCGACACCACACTCACGACAGCACAAAAGAGTTTATTAAATAGGGGTCTAAAGTTTGCTCCCACTAGTAAAATGTAAGTTCAACAAATATATAGGGGTCGAAAAGTTCATAAGGAAATTATGTCTTATGATCCTATGGAGCGTGAAATACAAAATACCTCCATATATACCCATACAGACTTAAAAGAGAAATTGAAGAAGTACCCCAAACAAGAGATTAGTCAGGAAATAGCTTCATTTAGGAAGAACGTGGAAATTGATATCAGGAAGATTAAACAAGGACAAATAAAAAATAATTTAACCAAAAAAGAAACCATAGCTATTAAAGAATGACAGCAAAATGAAAATATTACAATACGCCCAGCCGATAAGGGAGGTGCTATTGTTATTATGAATACGGAAGAATGAACATACATATAAGAGACTCACAACAGGCCACACTGAGATCTTCCACAAACAATTATTGGAATACTGCAATAGAGGTCTGGGAGATAGTATTCTATTAGAAAAAGAATTTAGGTACATCACTTCAACACAAAAACGTCTTCCAGTATTCTACTGTTTACCCAAAGTTCATAAAAACCCAACAAACCCACCTGGTAGACCCATAATATCAGGCATTGGATCCATCACATCAAACCTATCATAATATATTGACAAGATCCTTCAACCTACAGTAAAACTCATTCCATCATACATCAAGGACACGACTGACATCATTTCTACACTAGAAAAAATACAATTTGAACCCCACTGGCTAATTGGTACCATAGACGTTAATTCACTCTACACCATCATTGATCACAACTTAGGGATTCAAGCAACCAAATATCACCTTACCAATAATACCACCATTCATGAGAAACAGATTCAATCTATCTTAGAAGGTATTCAGTTCATTCTTACACATAATTATTTTTGGTTCAATCAGGAACACTACATTCAGTTACAGGGTATCGCCATGAGGACCAGATTCACCCCCAGTTATGCTAATATCTTCATGGCACAATGGGAGGAAGAGGTTATACGACCCAAACTGGGGATGAGTCTGGTCCTCTGGAGACGTTATATCGGTGACATCATATTCATATGGAAAGACACAAAAGATCAATTAACATCCTTCTTAAGTAACCTCAACAATAATAATTATAATCTAACATTCACCACTAATATAAATGACACATAGGTAGAATTTTTAGACATATATTTGTCAGAAATAAAAATAAAAAAAAACACCTACAGTCTAACTCGGTTTATAAATGAAGACAAACATGAAAACATCTGACGATATATATACCAAAAATATATATATATGAGACCATAGGAAACAATAGAGATCGTGAAACACATAAGACACAATAGAGACACATTATCGTTCTACTCATAGATTAACCCCTTCCCGACCAGCGCCGTACATGTACGGCGCTGCGGGAAGTGACTTCCCGACCAGCGCCGTAATGCTACGGCGCGCTGATCGGGTGGGTGCAGGAGTTGCACCCGCCCGATCAGCGGAAGGGGTCTGGCTGTGCCCAGTAGCCGGACCCCTGCTGTATGCACCGGCATCGGTGAAAACACAGATGCCGGTGCATTAACCCTTCATGTGCCACGGTCAGCACTAACCGCGGCACATGTGATGCGGGTGGTGGGAAGGGGTGTCCATCGGATCCCCGCGCTGCTGTGACGGGTACTCGATGGCTTAGATAGCCGCCGGATGCCTTCCTTAGGCTTATCTACGGAAGCCTGTGAGATCCAGCCCCCTGGTTCTCACAGGCAGAAGGCTGTAAGTGTATTACATTGAGTAATACACTTACAGCCAATGCATTACAATACAGAAGTATTGTAATGCATTGTAAAGGGGATCAGACCCCCAAATTTTTTTTAAAAAAGTGAAAAAAGTTAAAAAATAAGTTAAAAAAATAATAAAAGTTTCAAGTAAAAAAAAACAAAAAACGCCATTTTCCCCCAAAAAAGGAAAAAAAATTGTTAAAAAAAAGGAAAAAAAGAAAAGTATACATATTAGGTACCGCCACGTCCGTATTGACCGGCTCTATAACAATATCACATGATTCCCCCCGCCAGGTGAACGCAGTAAAAAAAAAAGTCCCAAAACAGCCATTTTTTGGTCACTTTTAGCCACAAAAAGTGTAATACCACGCGATCAAACAGGTGTATTTACCCCAAAATGGTACCACTCAAATCGCCATCTCGTCCCGCAAAAAATGATACCCTACCTGAGACAATTGCCTGAAAAATTTAAAAAATATGGCTCTCAGAAAATGGCAACACAAAAAAAAGATTTTATTCTGTTCAAAAATAAATCTGTGTAAAACTTTCCAAAAATAAAAATGTTAGACATGTTGGGTATCGCCACGTCCATAACAACCTGCTCTATAAAAATATTACATGAGATGGCCCCCCAAGTGAATGCTGTAAAAAATAAAAAATAAAAAGTATGCCAAAACAGCCATTTTTTCCCTCTTGCCTGACAAAAAGTATAATAGCAGGCGATCAAAAAGGCGTATTTAACCCAAAATGGTACCAATCAAACCGTCATCTTGTCCCGCAAAAAATTAGACCCCAACTAAGACAATCGCCCGAAAAATAAAAAAAATATGTCTCTCAGAAAATGGCAACACAAAAAAAGATTTTATTCTGTTCCAAAATAAATCTAATGTGTAAAATGTAACAATAATAAAAATGGTAGACATATTGGGTATCGCCGCATCCGTAACAACCTGCTCTATAAAAATATCACATGATTTGCTCCCTCAGGTGAATGCTGTAAAGAAATTTAAAAAAAACTATGCCAAAACAGCAATTCTTTTTCACCTTGACTCACAAAAAGTGTAATACCAAGAGATCAAAAAGTCTTATGTACCCCAAAATGGTACCAATGAAAACATCACCTCATCCCTCAAAAAATGAGCCCCCACATAAGGCAATAACTCAAAAAAATAAAAATCAATGGCTCCCGCAAACCAATCCATCAAAATCTGTGCTGCAAAATCCATATGGCGCTCCTTCTGTTCTGAGTCCTTCCATGTACCCCCACAGCAGTTTACCACCACATATGGGGTGTTGCCATATTCAGGAGAAAATGGGGAACAAATTATGGGGTGCTTTTCTCCTGTTAGCCCTTATGAAAATGAAAATTTGGGGCTAAAGCAACATTTTATTGGAAGAAATGAAACTTTTCATTTTCACAGCCAAGTGTTTCCAAATTCTGTAAAACGCTTAGGGGGTCAAAGTGGCCAGTACCCCTCTGAATATATTCTTTTAAGGGTGTAGTTTCCAAAATGGGGTCAGTTTTTGAGGGTTTCCACTGTAGGGGTACGTCACGGTCTCTCAATTACAAAATGGTGCCTAAAAACCATTCTAGCAAAATCTGCCTCCAAAATTCCTATGGCGCTCCTTTCCTTCTGACCACTGCCACAAATCCATAGAGACATTTACCACCACATATGGGGTATTTCTGTAAACTGCAGAATCAGAGCAATGTATATTGAGGTTTAGTTTGCTGTTAACTTGCTGTGTTGCAAGAAAAAAATTATTAACATAAATAGTCTACCAAAAAAGTGAAATTTTGAAATTTCACCTCCATTTTCCTTTAATTCTTGTGGAGGACCTCAAGGGTTAAAAAAAGTTTGTAACATTAGTTTTTTTTATAATTTGAGGGTGTAGTTTCTAAAATGGGGTCATTTATGGGTGGTTTCCATTACATAAGCCCGTATATCTGAATTGGTGGTTAAAAAAATGGTTTTGGAAATTTTGTTGAAAATTTGAAAAAAGGCTTCTAAACTTCTAAGCCGTCTAACGTCCAAAAAAAGTAAAATGACATTTATAAAATGATGCCAACATAAAGTAGATATATGGGGAATGTAAAATAATAACTATTTTTGGAGGTGTTACTATGTATTTTGAAGAAGAGAAATTGAAATTTGGAAATCTGCAAATTCGGTATTTTTTTTATAAATAAAAATGAAATATTTTGCCACAAATTTACTACTGTCGTGAAGCACAATATGTGACGAGAAAACAATCTCAGAATGGCCCGGATAAGTAAAAGCGTTCCAAAGTTATTACCACATAAAGTGACACATGTCAGATTTGCAAAAAATGGCCTGGGCAGGAAGGTGAAAACAGGCCCAGGGTTGAAGGGGTTAATGAAAGAAAGAATATTATTGAGATGTAAAAACAAAATCCAATATACTATACAGGTGGAATGATCAGCTACTAGGAACTAAGATAATTTTCCTATAAATAGACAATACCCTTTTGCAACAATATGTAGATATTTTCACCCAAACTACTATTAACACCTTCACTATTTTCAAGTCACAGTTGTAGTATTTTCTTATTTATTCATTTTATATATATTTATTTATTTATTTACTTAGTTATGTCATCTTGATGATCCAATCCACATTTTGGATGTCTTCCTCCAAATGAAGATAAACTACAAATAGACAACCATCTAATGTAATAATATTGAGACACCTCCACCTAGATTATTACTAACACTATTACTATTTCACTTTACAGATTTGATGTGGCATTTATTTATTTATTTATTTACATATCCACCTAACGTATTTATATATCCACCCAGGGGCGGACTGGGAACTTAAAGTGGCCCTGGAAAAATACTAAAAGTGGCCCTATTTTGTAGTCAGGTTCAAATTGATGGAAGGAAGGACCAGCAATACCATATTGTGGCACATTATACTGCCCCAACAGAGCCAAATACCACAGTTCATCACAAAATACTGCCCCAAAAACTTCCATTGGTCGGCTGTGAGGAGGGCTCAGGCGGTCCCCTGGGCATCGGCCCACCGGGAAATTTCCCTGTAAGGTCTATGGCCAATCTGCCTATGTATCCATCTTATTTATTTATCTCTGCTATTGCTGATCCAGTCCATATTTTTGATGTCTCCTTCTAATGAGGAGGGTATAGACTATATATAGGTGCCCAAGAGATTAGTCAGTCTGCAGACCACTGAGGAAGGGGCATTTCTTTTAAGTCCCCGAAACGCGTCTGGTCTGGTTATATACAGACTTAATACTGTGGCACCAGAGTATCAAAATCCTAGGATTTCTTCTCCTGAAAAATCTTATCACCCAACCACAAAAACTATAATATTTTAAATCGGGTGAACCAGCCTAGTAAGAAGATCCAGCACAGTTCCCCTGAACACTGCAGCGCCCCTGAACACGGGATCCTGTAGACTTACGAGTCCATCCGTCTTACAAACCTTCCCGCGGGAACCCACATGGGATGCGTGCAGATGAATGTGTCTTCTGAACAGTGCCAATTTATGGATCTGCTGCTCCGTGGGATACTAATAGACCACTGGATCAAACGTTGCCAAAATACCTAAGGACTTTTTAGTAGTAGAACAGGTTAACGTTGGAAGCTAGAGTCACACCAACTGCATTAAACCATTTTGAATATTCTTAGGTTTCTATTTTCTATGGATTTGTACAGCATTTTCTGCTTCTATTGAACATTTTTACATTTATACACACAAAGACTATTTTATGATGATTGCTAGCAATGAATCGAAAGATCTTACGAGTGATGGTCCATACCGATATATATATGTACTGAAACTGCTGTTACATTTGATTTTGGGATGCATGGGTACAAATAGCTGTTTTATTCATTTATTATGTGCTAAAATATCAAGCTTAAGTTTTTACCAGATGGACTGAACCAAATCTTGCAAATCTGACATGTGTCACTTTATGTGCTAATAACTTTGGAATGTTTATACCTTTCCAATCAGTATAAAAAATAAATTTTGCTGAACATTTTACAGAAAATTTGGAAAATTTCACAATATTCTAAATCTGAATTTCTCTGCCTTTAAGACAGATAGTGGTACCTCCTAAAATAATTATTAATATTCACTATGTTGTAAATTATATTTTATTTTTTAGGACGTTAGAAGTATTAGAACTTTAGAAGCAATGAAAATTTCCAAAACCAACTTTTTTAAGGACCCGTTCAAGTATGAAGTGACTTTGAGGGGTTTACCTAATAGAAACCACCTACAAATTACCCTATTTTAGAAACAATATAAATAAGATTATTCAAAACTGATTTTACAAACTCTGTTATATCTTTAGGTTTTCCACAAGAATTAAAGTAATATTAAAGGCAAAATTTCATAAATTCATTGTTTTTTTTAACAGATTTTCCATATTAATACATTTTTCTTATAGCACAGCATAGGTTAACAGCAAAACAAACCTCAATATTTATTACCCTGATTTTTCAGAAACACCGTTTACAGAAACAGAAACACTGTTTACAGAAACATACCATATGTGGTTATATACTGCTGCATGGGCAAACTCATGGCTCAGAAGGGAAGGAGTGCCATGTGGTTTTTGGAGGGAAGATTTTGCTGGAATGGTTTTTGGTTGTCATGTCACATTTGAAGAGACCCTGAGGTACCCCTACAGTGGTAACCCTCAAAATTACATTTATTTTCAATAAAAGGAGGAGAAAAAGCACCCCACAATGTATTACCTATTTTCTCCTGAATACGGAAAACACCATATGTGGTATTAAACTGCTGTATAGGCACACTGCAGAGCTCAAAAGAGAAGGAGTGCCATATGGCTTGTGGATGGCAGATTTTGCTGGAATGGTTTTCAAGACACATGTCGCATTTATGGATATATTGAGGAACTCTTACAGTTGAAACTCCAAAAATTTATCCTATTTTGGAAATTACTTCCCTCCAGGAATTTATTGTGTGGTGTAGTGAGTGCTTTGACCCCAGAGACATGTCATTGAACATAGAAACATTTGGTTATGAAAATGAAAAATTACATTTTTCCATTTACCCCCAGATTTTTCACATTCACAAGGGGTAACAGGAGAAAACACACTTCACAATTTGTTACACTTTTTCTCCTGAATATAGTAACACCCGATATGTGGTTTTAAACTGTTCTATGGCATATATGTTTAAAAATTGCAATTTTCACTTTGCACCATCAGAACTCAGAATGGAAAGAGTGCTATATGGCTTTTGGAGGGCAGATTTTGCTGGAATGTTTGTCATGTACACCTCCTGTAAAAAAAACAACCCAAAATTGCCCTTTTTGGAAACTACACTCATCAAGGAATTTATTGAGAGGAGTAGTGAGTGATTCGACCCCACAAGCATTTCATAGAATTTAGAAACATTTGTTTGTGAAAATAAAAAAATATTTTTTTCTAAGAAAACAGTCACAGTGAAAATCTGGGCGCTAAAATAAAACAAAAAAGACTTTATTTTAATCAGCTTAAAAATAGGGTGAACAGGAACGCCCTCAGTACATTTAACTGGCACACAAGAACCGCTGCCTAGCATGTACCATATATACAAGTGCACAAGAATATGTGCTAAAAAGGCACCGGGTTAGTTGTATATCTATCTGGAAGTAACAATGTATCTCCCCGGCAGGGGGAGAAGGTTGCGGGCTATAATCTTCCTCACTAACCTAACCTAACTTCTTGTGGCTATACACTCAACATCGGGTCAGTATGTCGCTCAACGCGTTTCTGGGCACACAATTATGCCCTCATCAGGAGCCTACTGAATACTAACTGAATTTGCCACATAAACCTATGTAAATGGTGATTTAGCCTCAGAATTTTCATTTTCACAAGGGGTAAGAGGTGAAAAAAACATATGCACACTGCAGGGTTCAAAGGAAAAGTGCACTATGTGCATTTCAGGCTTAGTTTGGTGAAACTATGACTCCCAACATTCTCCATTCATTTCTATGGAGTCCTGAGAAAAGCCAAGCAAGTGTGCATTTTGGGAGTTGTAGTTTTACCACAGCTGGAGTTCCGGAGGTTAGCCATCACAGGGATAAATCGTGTGATAGACCTAATATGTCTATTTTTTTGTGTTCATTGATATCAGTTATGAATGGCTTGTTGAGAAAAGAGGGGCATGTTTGTTGTTTTTTTTACCAGAAACTTTAATTCTTTAAATAAAATGTAGTTTTTAAAAACCTTTTTTCCTTTTTATTTTTTTCCCCCAACTATGGGACTACATCTTTTTAGGGTCTGATCCTTTCTGAAATGTGTTACAGTACATAGTGTATTGTAATGCACTGTGACTGTTAGTCAGTTGTCTATGAGAACCTGCCTCGGGATGGACTTCATAGACTTCCATAGGCGGTAGGCACTGATGCCTGTGTAAGACCTCTGGCTGCCTTAGCAGATAACGGTACCCTGCAATCACTTCGCAAGGAGCCAATGGGGTCAGAGAGGGAGCCCCCTGCCTCTTTAAACTCCTTAGATGTGGCAGTCAGCATTGACGGCAGCATCTGCTGGCATCAGAGTTTTCATCAATGTTAGAGGTTAGCAGTTCCTGTGCCTGTCCGATCATCGCACCATACAGGTATGTCACTAGTTGGCAACTCACTTCCCAGTGCACTGTACATGTAAACAGTGGTCATCTAAGGGTTAAAGAAGAAATAGAATATGCTTTTGCTTTTTTGTTGAACTAATTTCTAATCATCGACTATTGGGCTCATCTCTTAATGATGGTATAATGGTTGGTTGCCTTCACTTATTAGCTGCACTATGATGGGACAGTGGATGCCTGACTGTGTCATTACAAGACTTCAGGCTGATGTGAAAGGTCGTGAAAGTGCATAATAAAAAGAAAGTTTTTACTCTTTGTCTTCATATGTGCTTAGTTTTATCAGACAGTGACAAGTTCTTTTTAACAAACAAGTCAAAATTACATTGAATGAAACAAATTGAATGGTTACAAAATAATAGACATGAACTAATATTAAGTAAGGCGCTGGCTAAATAAAAGTTTGCTGGTTAACCATATGGTATTGTTAGATTGCAGTGGCACCTGGCAGCTTGGTGCTGCACATCTGCCCCCTGCTGGCAACCATTCATTCTAAAACATTAACAACTTCCCACTCTTCAATAGTCAGTTATTATTAGTGTTCAGCAAAGCGAAGCATCCGAAGTGGAACTTGGTCCGAATTTTAGGAAAAATTCTCTTAGTCACAAAGCCAAATTCGGTAACGAATCGTTTTTCGTAAAATGGCAGCTGGAGTTGTCCCTGAAAGAATGGGGGAAAAAAACACTCACCTCATCCACTTGCTCTTGATTGAAAAAGACCCGCCGAAGGACCTGCGCTGAGCGTGATGACGTCACCACATGCTCCCAGCCTGATCATGTGGTGATGCCATCTTAACCAAGTGATCACGCTGGGAGCATGCGGTGACGTCATCAAGTTCAGCACAGGTCCTTCGGCAGGTCTTTTTCAATCAAGAGAGGAGTGGACTGCCTCTGCACGAGCAAGTGGATGAGGTGACTACTGTATTACCATTTTTAACTGCCATTAGATGGGTGCGGTTCTGTCTAAGCCGCCACTAAAAATGGTCTCATTGATTTATAGGCTGAATAGGGTGTTAACATAGTGATTTCTGACAAATTAATTTGTAACAAATGGAATTTCTTGTCACACTTCGTCAAAGCTGCTGAAACATTTTTTTCAAAACTTTGTTCATCTCGAGTTATTATTATAACTACTAAGGCTGACCAGGAATATTATAGAAAGCTAAAAATAAATTATCATTTTCATTTGTTAATTTGTTCTGTCAGTTTTTGTTGGGTTTTTTTGCAAATTAAAATATTACTTATGCAAAATACCACTTACAGTGAAAGTATTTGGCCCCCTGGAACTTTTCAACCTTTTGCCACATTTCAGGCTTCAAACAAAAAGATATAACATTTTAAATTTTTGGTGAAGAAACAACAAGTGGGTCACAATTGTGAAGTGGAACGAAATTTATTGGATCATTTAAACTTTTTTTGTAATAATAAAACTGAAAAGTGGGGCGTGCAAAAATTATTCGGCCCCCTTGCATTAATACTTTGTTGCGCCACCTTTTGCTGCGATTACAGCTGCAAGTCGCTTGGGGTATGTCTCTATCAGTTTTGCACATCTAGAGACTGAAATTCTTGCCCATTCTTCCTTGCAAAACAGCTTGAGCTCTTTGAGGTTGGATGGAGAGCATTTGTGAACAGCAGTTTTCAGCTCTTTCCACATATTCTCAATTGGATTCAGGTCTGGACTTTGACTTGGTCATTCTAAGACCTGGATATGTTTATTTTTGAACCATTCCATTCAGGGGCGGATTGGCCATAGACCTTACAGGGAAATTTCCCGGTGGGCCGATGCCCAGGGGGCCGCCTGAGCCCTCCTCATAGCTGGCCAGTGGAAGGTTTGAGGATGTATTTTGTGCTGCTGGCAGTATTTTATGATGGACTGTGGTACTTGGCTCTGTTGGGGTGGTATAATGTGCCACAATATGGTATTGCTGGCCCTGCCTTACATCAATTTGGACCTGACTACAAAACGGGGCCGCTTTTAGAATTTTTTCCAGGGCCACTTTAAGTTCCCAGTCCGCCCCTGATTCCATTGTAGATTTTGCTTTATGTTTGGGATCATTGTCTTGTTGGCTCCATCCATGTTCCCATCAATTTTAACCATCTTCCCTGTCCCTGCTGACGAAAAGCAGGCCCAAACCATGATGCTGCCACCACCATGTTTGACAGTGGTTATGGTGTGTTCAGGGTGATGAGATGTGTTGCTTTTATGCCAAACATATCGTTTTGCATTGTTTCCAAAAAGTTGGATTTTGGTTTCATCTGACCAGAGCACCTTCTTACACATGTTTGGTGTGTCTCCCAGGTGGCTTGTGGCAAACTGTAAACAAGACTTTTTATGGATATCTTTGAGAAATGGCTTTCTTCTTGCATCTCTGATCAGTCTTCTCCTTGTTTGAGATGAAAGTTTAGAGGGACGACCGGGTCTTGGTAGATTTGCAGTGGTCTGATACTCCTTCCATTTCAATATGATCGCTTGCACAGTGCTCCTTGGGATGTTTAAAGCTTGGGAAATCTTTTGGTATCCAAATCCAGCTTTAAACTTCTCCACAACAGTATCACAGACCTGCCTGGTGTGTTTCTTGGTCTTCATGATGCTCTCTGTGCTTTAAACAGAACCCTGAGACTATCACAGAGCAGGTGCATTTATACGGAGACTTGATTACACACAGGTGGATTCTATTTATCTTCATCAGTCATTTAGGACAACATTGGATCATTCAGAGATCCTCAATGAACTTCTGGAGTGAGTTTTCTGAACTGAAAGTAAATGGGCCGAATAATTTTGCACGCCCAACTTTTCAGTTTTATTATTACAAAAAAAGTTTAAATGATCCAATAAATTTTGGTCCACTTCACAATTGTGACCCACTTGTTGTTGATTCGTCACCAAAAATTTAAAATGTTATATCTTTTTGTTTGAAGCCTGCAATGTGGCAAAAAGTTGAAAAGTTCCAGGGGGCCAAATACTTTTGCAAGGCACTGTATATAAATGAATCTACTGTGTTAGTAAATAGCCAAATGTATTACTTGTATTACATGTTATATATATAAAGTTGTATTAAAAAGTCCAGTTTCCTATGTTTTTCAATACAGTTGGGGTTCTGGATGGATCTCGACTACAAATATGCCAATTAATGTCAATGGTGAAGGTTAACACACCTTAAAACATAACCTTTTTTTAAATGTATTACTAAAAATTCAAATGAGACAATACACACACAAAACACCATAAAACCATATTGGCACACATTGTGCAACAATAAAAAAAACTGTACATCTTGAACATCACTATGAAGGGCAAAACCCACCTTCCATTACAGTTATCAGCTCTCTCCCACCTCTCCTAAACTAATATTCACTCTGAATTCTGTGATAAACCTATCATGGGAGACCATAATGTGGGTCAGTTCACTGAAGGATCAGATTTAGGGCTCATGCACACAGCCGTAGTTTTGGTCTGTATCCGATCTGTGTTTTTTGCGGATTGGATTCGGACCCATTCATTTCAATGGGGCTGCAAAAGAAGTAGACAGGTCCACATGTGTAAGTCCATTCCACAGCTCCACAAAAAAAAAAAAATCTAGAACATGACCAATTCTTGTCCGTTGTGAAGACAAGGATAGAACATTTTTGGTGCAGTAAAAAAAATGGCGGCATGCACTCGGCCGTTATCCGTGCTTTATGATTCCTCGATCTGCAGACTGCTAAACACTTATGGCCATGAGCATGAGCTCTAAATCATCTCATAAAAAAATTATGGAGAGGGGAAGTGGGAGGGCCAGTGAATAGCACTGGAGCTAATATTACTTATCTCACCTCATGTGCTTTCCTTACATCAATACTGTTCAGTTCTTCTGTAATATTCTATACAGGGATTCTGAGAGAGTTATTGACAGAGTGAATAAGTCAGAGTGAGGAGCAAAAACTTCAGTCTCTATGTGTACTATATTGGTAGACATCATTATAGTTAGTCTTTACCCACTAGCTCATGGAGAACTGAAATTACAGATGGAGCCTGAAGAGGAGAAAACCACTAAAACTGCCAACTACAAGTCATATAATAGTTATAGTGCCATCACTAACGTATACAAATAAGGTACAGTAGCTTATTATGCAAAGTTATTTGAAAGTTTAGGTATGCTTTAATATACAACACAACTATTGTTCTCTAAGTAGGAGCATTGTCAATTATTTAAAAAGGTAGACCAATGAAGGAAACATACGGTATATGGCGATATTCCATTTTTACTTGTTCCTTCTTGCAGATTAGTATTATATAATGTGAGGTTTTTATACTCACATTAACATTTTCTGAAACATTAAGTTAATCCATTCTCTACACACTTTGATTACTAGATGTAATCAAAACCAAGTCTACTATTATGGACCAGATTTTTCTGGTTCTTGTAAGAACGGATTCTGCCTGCACTTGCTAATCCAGGTTTCTGAAGTGAAGAAAAGTATAAATGTCATAAATAAAATGGGAAATGTGAGCAATGGACACATTCCTTTCACTTGGATGGATTCCAATCACACCTTCTATGATAAAAAGCTGCTGAGCAGAACTGCCGTCACTTCTATGTAAATTTAAAAGTAACACATCTAAATGCAATAAACTGGAAACCTACATGGATGTTCACTTTTAGAACAGTGTTAATGATGCTGGAAAATTCCTTAAATTTTACACATACTCATTAAACCTAAATTCACATATCTAGGAACTACATGAACAAACAATATATCCTTAATTGCTCTACAGCGACGTTTCCTGCATAGAATTGTTATACATTGTAAAAGTGCTAGCCACATGTTTTTAAGTTAAATGGCTGTGTTAACCACTTCTGGAACGATGCTGTTCATTGCACAATCTCTAAAAAATCTTATCTCCTCTAGATTTACCAAACTGAACCTATAGTTTCATATAAATGAACCCATTAGATAGCATATATTTATAATACCACTTTTAGTGATTACTTTTTTATGTTATTTAAGTGACCTTTGAGTGTTTTGTAACAGATATCATTTTTTACCAATGGAATTTCAAACACAAATGTTATCCTATATATCTTATTTCCTTTAGCTTATTATATCTTTGATTGCTCTTTTATACAACTTGTTTCAGAATAAGCTGTCATGTGTGTACATAAGGAGTAGCACTATATCTGGCCATTTTTCCCCTCTGCATGCTCCTTCGCTAAGTGACTGTGAATGTGACTCCAGTAGCTGTGAGATAAGGGGAGAGAAAGACTGAAAATAACAGAATAAACAGACACAGCACTTCCTAGGATCAAAATGTTATATAACGAGGTGACCATCTGTAATCTGAAGGTGCTCAGCTTTTATAGTTGTGTAAGGCTAGTTTCACATTAGTGTTCAAGAGCTCCGGCAGGCTGTTTTCTGGATCCTGCATTGGCAGAAACTGCTTGAATGCCTGCCGGCCCCATAAACTTTAATGGGGACCAGAGGTGATGCGACCGTAAATTTGCTCTCAAACACTAGTGTGAAACTAGCCTAAGATGCAGCAACTTAGAAGGCTTGTATAGCCAATGCTGCCTTTACCTGGGGGTGCTGTCCAGTGGACCAGCCTTTTAGAGAATTCCCTCCAAGGAGAATGTGCCGTGCCAGAAATGTTGAAGAGTAAAGAAGTCCTGAAGTGTTTCACTCCCAGAGTCTCAAATGATGATAATACTCCAACACAAAAAGTTTAAAATGGCAGAAGGACAACCCATTCAGGGTTAAAGCATTTTGCCCAGATGTTTTCTGTGAACAAGATTCCTGCAATTCCTATTCATACAATAGGGGTCCTTTACTAAAGACCAGGGTTTTCCACGCCTCCTAAATTTGTTGAATATTCTCCTGTCTGTGCTCCAGAAACTGAACTGTTGACCTGCTGACCTGCAACCATCCACTAGGCTCCAAACTATATTTTAAAAAGTGGTGGGAGTAACGGAAAACAAAAAAAAAAAGATGTAAAATGCCCTTTGTACCATTTTTTGCCTTTTTAATGAAAAAGCTGGTGAAATGTCTTTTACATTGCGTTTTACTTCCTTGCAATATGCTTCTGCTTTGTTGTTTTTAGGCAATTTGCTCCCATAGAAAAAGTTCCCTCTTAGCTTTTGTAATAAGTCAGCTTGGCAGTTAGTGACTTGAGAACTGTTCCCTTCAAACTGAGCAATACAGATCTGTATCCATTAAATATTCTAAAACTTAGCTAGAACATAGCTGGATGTATAGGACTACATATAGTCCAGGCATGGAATACAGCAATTAGGTCTAGTGCATTTAAAGAGAACCTGAAAAGAAACAGACACTGCCCAAACCCCTGAAGACGCCTGTGAGAAGGTGAAACATGTCGGGGGGCAGCTGATTGAATGGTTTTAGACAGCGATCCGCATCTTGTTCGGTTGACACAGTATATACACACAAAATAGCCCTATAAGGAGTTGATTAGTTAGCGCTACAATTACTGGCGGTAAATAGGTGTTGTGTAACACAAGCGCGCAGTGTCAGCAACAATCAAGTTCAGTGCTATATTGAGTGCTGTGAAGTGAACAGAGCTCTAAGCAGGCACTAAATGGCTATATCATGTGGAACTACCTAATTTATATGATTGTATGAATGTAAGATAGCGGTAGCTGATAATTTTAAATAGGGTTAGTTATATTAAAAAGAACCAATAAAGGGTATTTTTAGGGGAAATTAGTGAACACATGTCAAGAATGGGCATTAATAGCCTTAGGGCTAAATGTAAATAAGAATATTAAAGAGAACCTGACACAACAAAATGCAATGCAAGCTGCAGGCAGCATGTTATAGAGCAGATTGATATAGTTTTGTAGAAAAGGATTCAGTAAAACTTGTAATTTATATAAGTGAGCCTCTTTCAATGCAATGCTTCTAGTGGCTCCCTTTCAGTACCAATCTTACAGAGAGTAGAAATTCTTACAGAGACTCCAGCAGGGGACTGGCATGGGGTGGGGAGTCTGCATACAGTTCTGAGCTGCTTCAGTAAGATGAATGATACATCGGCTTCTGCCTGTGTGTGCGGATGTATGCATGGAAGTTCTGCAGGTTGGCCAGTACTCAAAGAAGACCTGACAGAATGTTTGCCTTTCTAGATTAGTTCCCAGTTTGGCTAAACCTTAATGTGCTGCACACAGTGGCGCAGCTATAGGGGTCGCAGCGGTCGCAGTTGCGACCGGGCCCCCCTTGCCACTTGCAGGGCCGCACCGCCAATTAGGGAAGGTGCGGCGCGGCCAGTGGCGTAACTATAGGGGTCGCAGCGGTCGCAGTTGCGATCAGGCCCCTAAGCCAGGGGGGCCCTGAGGGTCCCCCATGCCACTGGTGCTAAACTTTTCCCTTTATAAGATGCAGTGCATCTTATAAAGGGAATACTAGCGAGCGCTTCCATAATGGAAGCACTCACTAGCCTGCAGGAGGAGGGAGAGTGAAGCGCTGGTAGCGCTGTACAGTACTTACCTTTCCTCTTGCTTGCTCTTCCTGAGGCCAGCGCTGCTGTGTCCTGACTGCCTGCAGCATCAGGACGTACAGAGCGCCCTCTGACCTGACGCTGCAGGAGGTCAGGTGACTTCAGCGCGGGCCCCTGGAAGAGGAGAGAGCGGGGACACAGCCAGGACCAGAGGTAAGTTTTTTTTTTTTTTGTCTTGTCTGATCTGTGGTCTGAGGTGGGGCAGAATGGGGGGATCTGAAAAGGTGGGGGCAGAATGGGGGGATCTGAAAAAGGTGGGGACAGAATGGGGGATCTGAAAAGGTGGGGACAGAATGGGGAATCTGAAAAGGTGGGGACAGAATGGGGGATCTGAAATGGTGGGGACAGAATGGGGGGATCTGAAAAGGTGGGGACAAAATGGGGATCTGAAATGGTGGGACAGAATGGGGGGATCTGAAATGGTGGTGACAGAATGGGGGGATCTGAAATGGTGGGACAGAATGGGGGGATTTGAATGGTGGGACAGAATGGGGGGGGGGTCTGAAATGGTGGGACTGAATGGGGACCAAAAAGGGGAGTCTAAAATGGGGGCCAGAAAAGGGGTTCTGACATGGGGCCAGAAGGGGGGGGTCTGATTGGGGATCTACTTAGGGGTCTGAAGGAGGTCTGATTAGGGGCCTGAAGGGTCTGACTGGGGGTCTAGAGGGGTCTGATTGGAGGTCTAATGGGGGTCTGGAGGTCTGATTGGGGGTCTGATTGAGGGTCTGGAGGTCTAATGAGGGTCTGATTGGGGGTCTGGAGGCCTAATGAGGGTCTGATTGGGGGTCCGGAGGTCTAATGGGGGTCTGATTGGGGGTCTGGAGGCCTAATGAGGATCTGATAGGGGGTCTGGGGGTCTAACGAGGGGCTGATTGGGGCTTTGGAGGTCTAATGAGGGTCAGATATGGGAGTTTGGAGGTCTAATGGGGGTCTGGAGATGGGGGGGTCTCATCTGGGGTTTGATATGGGGATCTGATCTGAAAGGTAAGGGGGGTACTGTTTTTCTGTGTGGTGCCAGTATGATGGAAAAGTAAGTATTCCAGGATGATGGAAAAGTAAGATGTCTGTTTGTTGAACTCTTCAGAGACGAGGCGCGGCTGAAAGAAGTCACCATGACGGTCTGGTCTGACAGAAGAAGAGGAAAGAAAACTTCATCAGAGAAGAGAAGTCACTGGATGTAAGAGGTACATATGTGGTGCTGTATGACCCTGTATGCTCTGTAGTGCTGTATGAAATGTTTTCCAAGTCTGTCTTTGAAGGGGTTGTCTTTTTTTTGTACGAGCGCTGCTTTCTCTGCTCTGTTCACTGCTAATTCTATGGCGAGCAGGTGAACAGAGCAGAGAAAGCAGCTCTCATATGAGCTCTGCCCTCTCTTCAAACAGCTGATCGTCAGGGTGCCGGAGGACCCCAGCCGATCTCATATTGATGACCTATAGTGAGGATAGGTCATTAGTAGTAAAAAGAGGACAACCCCTTTAACAGTAGGACTGAAGGGAAGGGATTAGGTTGAGAATTTGGCATGGGGGGATGTTTCAATATTTGCCTTGGGAAAAATCAGAAAAGCTAGGTGCACCAGCGTCGGGGGGAGGGGGGGCCCAAGCTGAAATGTTGCACCAGGGCCCATGAGCCTTTAGCTACGCCCCTGGGCGCGGCCCTGCGCACAGTTGGGGGTGGCGGCGGGGCAGATGAGCGCTTCCATTGTGGAAGCGCTCATCTCCATAGTCATCTGTATCGCCGTTCTCAGGACAGCGATACAGATGCCTGTACTGCGGGGCAGGGGAGGGAGAGGCGTCTCCCCTGCCCGTTCCTCTAATAGGCTGCAGGCACTAGGCCTGCAGCCTATCAGAGGCCGGCTCAGGCGGCGCAATGACGTCATCGCCCCGCCTGAGCCGTACAGCGCACACAGGCCGGAAGAGGCCTGCATCGCATCGCTGCTGGCTCCATGGAGGTAAATATTAGTGTTTATTTTTTTTATTGTTACAATCACGGACCGGAGCTCTATTGGGGGCACTGGGGGCATTTGTACTGGCACTGGGGGCATTTTACTGGCACTGGGGGCATTTTTACTGACACTGGGGTCATTTTACTGGCACTGTATTAGGCTACATTCACACGAACGTTGTGTTTTGCAGTCTGCAAATTACGGATCCGCAAAAAAAGGATGATATTCCGTATGGCATCCGTTTTTTTTGCAGATCCACTGTAATAATGCCTATCCTTGTCCGCAAAACGGACAAAAATAGGAATGGACATACAGATGCGGACAGCACATAGTGCGGACAGCACGCTGGGACCCGCACCTATATCCAGAACGGAGCGGGGAGCGCTGCGCCTGGAGGACCCCAGGTTTCCGGGGGTCCAGCCACCACCAGGCGCAGCTCCCCGCGCCGCTCATAGAAATGAATGGGAGCCGGGCCGTGCATGCGTGGTGCGCTCCCATTCATTTCTATGGAGCCGACGGAAGTAGCCGAGCCAGCGCTCGGCTATTTTCGGCGGCCCCATAGAAATGAATGGAGGGCGGCTGCGCATGCGCAGTGCGCCCTCATTCACTTCGGGGGCTCCGTTCTGGAAATAGGTGCGGGTCCCAGCGGTGGGACCCGCACCTATAAGACAATGGGGGCATATCTTAGCGATATGCCCCCATTGTCTAAAATGAGAATAACCCTTTAATAGTGATCTCCACAGTACCCTATGTCTTTAACAGTGATTTTCACTAGAGATAAGCGAATCTATTCGCCAATTCGTTGATTCATATCGAATCTTGAAAATTTTCAGCTGCAAAGCGAATCCGAATATTTGGAGATTCGCTCCGTTAAGATTCGAAAATGTTCCTAAGTAGAGATGAGCGAATATATTCGCAAATATTCGTTATCCGCACGAATATTTGCATACTCGTAAATATTCGTTATTCAGCCTAGTAGCGTGCGAGATTTTTATTTTTTTTTTTAAACTCCTCCCTGCATGTTTTGCATCTATTTCGTCACCAATAAACATGCAGGGAAGCCTAGGGGACCTCCTGCCATGACCTACTACCTTTTCTACGTGTCTAGGAGTGATTGACTGCCTGCATCAGGTGACGTACGAATATATATATATGCATACGCCCCGGGCTCGGATCACACAGCAGTGGTTTTAGGAGAGGCAAAGACTGTGCGTGTGATAGGGATAGCGAAAGCGTACGAAATAAGCGAATATTAGTTTCTATTAGGCAGGGAACTGCATTTGCGAACCCAAAAGTCTTTTTAAAGACTACACTACACTTCAAAATCAGATTTCTGCTAGCAGCCCAGCAGAAATATACTGCTGTCTGTAGAGTCACTGTCTGACCCTACAGATACACAATACCCTCCAGTGTTGCTTGCTGAAATCTGTGCTGTAAATTATACAGTAGGTGCTCTCACAGTGTCATATAGCGTGTGATACTGTAAGGCATCTATTGTAATAAAGATGATACGTGCATTAGTATAGTGTGTATACTATTGTGCGTATTGTGTGTGCATAATACCATTTTGTGCACACGTGTGCAAGTTCACTTAATACATCCCATACATATATACGCGTATATATACACAGATATATATACACAGATATATATATATATATATATATATATATATATATATATATAAAGACTAGCTGAAGGACCGGGCATATTTAATTTATTTCATTTACTGTTTGTGTGTGTGTGTCATTAAAAGATATCGAGAGTGACCTCTACAGTGCCCACCCCTTTAACAGTGACCTCTACAGTGCCCACCCCTTTAACAGTGACCTCTACAGCGGCCCGCCCCTTTAACAGTGACCTCTACAGCGGCCCACCCCTTTAACAGTGACCTTTACTTCAGCCCGCCCCTTTAACAGTGACCTCTACAGCTGCCCGTCTCTTTAACAGTGACCTCTACAGCTGCCCGCCCCTTTAACAGTGACCTCTACAGCTGCCCGCCCCTTTAACAGTGACCTCTACAGCAGCCCGCCCCTTTAACAGTGATCTCTACAGCAGCCCGCCCTTTTAACAGTGACCTCTACAGCAGCCCGCCCTTTTAACTGTGACCTCCACAGCAGCTAGAGTGGCCACTGTCTTCACCCCAGAAAGCCAGACCTCACCGGCCATTCCCCCAAACGTGAAACAGCGCCCCCAGTTCCCATGAAGACAAACCACTAAACATGAGGCCACGTCCCCCTGGCTCAGTGAAGACACGGAGGAGAAGCTGTCTGAGTGTGAGCTACTGAAAGGGTGGACATCCCTGTGTCTGTCCAGGCACTGCGTCGGACAGAGAACAGGTAGCCAGAAAACTGGACTGTTCAGCCTAAAGCCGGACATCTGGCCACCCTAACATCAGCCTGCCCCTAGGGTGGCCAGAGGTCTTGTTTTAGGCTGGACAGTCTGGCTTTCACACTTCCTGTCCTCTGTCATGCGCAGGGCCTGAATAGACACAGGGATGTCCTTTTGAACAGCTCACTCTCAGCAGCAGCAGCACTGTGCAGTCTGAGCAATGAGCTGCAGGGAGAAAGTCACCCTCCCCCCACCCCTGCAGCTGAAAGAAGGTGATTTTTACCTATATTTTTAATCCCGGTCAAATGCGGCATGGAAAGGGCGTGGCCTTACTCAGTCAGTCACTGTTAAAGGTTGACGGTGGCCTGAATTACAGGTCAATGCCGGAGTAATTTAGGAGGAAGGTGGGTAGCAGTGGAAGAATACATCTTTTATTACTACTGAACAGTAAATATGTGAAATTTACATTATATGAGGTAATGATTGATGATGAATTAGTCTAAAACATAAGTTATATTTATGGTAACCGAAATACCCCTTTACCATTGTCATCCACAGTGCTCTGCCTCTTTAATGCAGACCTACAGCAGTGAACTGGCTAGGTTGTCATAGAAACCTGGTGTGTGGAGACTGCCTGTGAGCTTCTATTGGCTGATAAGGGTCATGTGACCAGGCTACTATTGTGACACCTGATGTACATGTGTGCCAAAATTTGTGATTGTAGCTGCAGCGGTGCGGATTCCTTTAGCGGACATACACACATACACACACACATACACTAAGCTTTATATATATATATATATATATATATATATATGGAGAGAGAGAGAGAGATAGTCTCCAAATGGAGAACACCAGGGGCAAGGGTAGAGGTGGGAGACGTGGGCGTAAAACTGGTGTGGTGAGCAGAGGCGGTGCCCGTGGTAGTGTGTGGGGTGACACTGTGCCTACTGCTGTGGGAGCAGTTAAAAGAAAGCAATACAAGATGCCTGCTTTTCTTCAAAAGCATGTAGGTCCACAGAGTACACCTTTGACCAACCACCAAGAACAAGAGAGTGTGCAGAAATGGATGGCAGAGAACATGTCCAGCCAGATGTCCACTGCCCCGTCTTGCAGCCAGTCCACTCATGACAGCCAGTGGAGTGGACCTGTCCATCCTCCACCTCGCCCTCCTTCTCCCCAGCCTAGATCCTCCATGTTCCAATCTCATGTGGAGACTTATTCACTGGAACTGTACAGTGAACTCTTCCCTGATGTGCAACCGGAGGAGATTCTCTGCCCTGATTCGCAAGAGCTGGTGCAGTCTCAGGGTGATGAGGGTAGGTATTTACCTGTGGCATCTTAGGAGGTGGTGGACGATGACGAGACACAGGTGTCAGGGGGTGAGGTAGTTGGCAGGGCATTAAGTCAAAGTGGGGACTCTGAGGAAGAGCTGGCTGATGATGAGGGGACAGATCTGACTTGGGTGGATCAGGCACATGAAGAAAGTGGTTCTGAGTGTGAGGCAACATCAGCACCACAACCGCTTGTGAGAGGCAGTGGGATGGGCAGAGGGAGAAGCAGGGCCCGAGCTACTACTCCCCCAAGTGTTCCCAGGGGTCAAGCTCCAGTGCGCAAAGCTCGATACTCTGTAGTTTGGGAGCATTTTAGGGATGAGGAGGGCGATTGGCGGGTAGCAGTGTGCAAACTGTGCCACACCAAGATAAACAGGGGAGTCAACAAAAAAAAACTGACCACAACTAGCATGCGTAAGCATTTGGAGAAGAAACACCCCACTAAGTGGTTGGCACTCCAGTCAGTTGGTGATGGTGACACTGCTGTTTCAGCCCCTGTGTCACATGCTGTCAGTGAACTAGTAGCCCCCGGCCGGGACGCTCCAGCCTCCAGCCCTGCAAGGACCCCTGCAACTCCATATCCCTCCCCCACCTTCACTCATGTGTCCCAGCGCAGTGCAAGTGTTCAATTGTCGCTACATCAGACCTTTGACCGCAAGCGCAAGTACACAGCCATCCACCCCCATGCACAAGCCTTAAACGTGCAGATCAGTAAACTACTGAGCCTGGAGATGTTGCCGTATAGGCTTGTGGAAACGAAAGCATTCCGCAACATCATGGAGGTGGCAGCCCCCCGTTACTCGGTCCCCAGCCGCCACTATTTTTCATGTGTTGCCATCCGTGCCCTACACCGCCACGTGTTTGATAACATCATTCGTGCCCTCAGCAACGCGGTTTGTGGGAAGGTCCACCTAATCACAGACACGTGGACAAGTACCGGTGGGCAGGAACACTACATCTCCTTTAC
>ONZH01005372.1:0-10031 GCA_900303285.1 Rhinella marina | reverse complement strand
AACTTTTTTTTTGAGTTTTTTTTAAATTTTTTTTGTTGCGGCTAAACGGGGTTGACTGCACCCAGCTGAGCAGCAACGTGTAGCGTGTACGGTCATGGAACAGGAATGCTACCTGTCCTGACTCTTTTCTCTCACTATTTTTTTATTTTCTCACCCTATCTCTCCCTATATGTCACAATTTTTTTTATTTATATGACTTCCTCTCCCTATCTCTACCTATCTCTTGCTTTCTCAGCCTCTTTCCCTATCTATCACCTTAACTTCTATATCTAGCTTTCTCTTCTTCTCTCTTGCTTCTCTCACTAACCCTTTCTATTTCTTTTCTATCTCTCCCTGTATCTATCTAACATAGTAACATAGTAACATAGTTTATAAGGCCGAAAAAAGACATCTGTCCATCCAGTTCGGCCTGTTTTCCTACAAGTTGATCCAGAGGAAGGCAAAAAAACCCTGTGAGGTAGAAGCCAGTTTTCCCCACTAGGGAAAAAAATTCCTTCCCGACTCCAATCAGGCAATCAGAATAACTCCCTGGATCAACGACCCCTCTCTAGTAACTATAACCTGTAAGATTATTACCCTCCAAAAATACATCCAGGCCCCTCTTGAACTCTTTTAGTGAACTTACCATCACCACCTCCTCAGGCAGAGAGTTCCATAGTCTCACTGCTCTTACCGTAAAGAATCCTCTTCTATGTTTGTGTACAAACCTTCTTTCCTCCAGACGCAGAGGATGGCCCCTCGTCACAGTCACAGTCCTGGGGATAAATAGATCGTGGGAGAGATCTCTGTACTGACCTCTGATATATTTATACATAGTTATTAGATCTCCCCTCAGTCGTCTTTTTTCTAAAGTGAATAACCCTAATTTTGATAATCTTTCTGGGTACTGTAGTCCACCCATTCCAGTTATTACTTTAGTTGCCCTCCTCTGAACCCTCTCCAGCTCTGCTATGTCTGCCTTGTTCACAGGAGCCCAGAACTGTACACAGTACTCCATGTGTGGTCTGACTAGTGATTTGTAAAGTGGCAGGACTATGTTCTCATCACGGGCATCTATGCCTCTTTTGATGCAGCCCATTATCTTATTGGCCTTGGCAGCAGCTGTCTGACATTGGTTTCTGCAGCTTAGATTTCTGTTCACTAAAATTCCTAGGTCCTTTTCTATGTCAGAGTTACCCAATATTTTACCATTTAGTATGTACTGGTGACTTGCATTATTCCTTCCCATATGCATCACCTTACATTTGTCAGTGTTAAACCTCATCTGCCACTTCTCTGCCCAAGCCTCCAGTCTATCCAGATCCATCTGTAGCAGTGTACTGTCCTCTTCTGTGTTAATTACTTTACACAGTTTAGTGTCATCTGCAAAAATTGATATTGATATCTACTTGTTTTATCTATCTATCTATCTATCTATCTATCTATCTATTTTCCCTCTCTATCTATGGAGCTCCTTTCTCTCGGATGTCTGAAGACGCATTGACAAAATGTCGGCGCGCTCAGGCACTTCCGGGGCTGTGGTGGTGACGTCACACATCTTGTTTTTCACAGAAAACCAGGATACAAGGGATTATAGGAGTAATAATCCCTTGTATCCTGGTCTAGTATGTGAAAAAAGTACAGTTTTGTGTCACCGTTTTTTTTTTTTACCAGATTCGTTATGAATCGGGTACTTTACGGTTTTGTTCGCTCAAAATAACGGCGACGCAACATATACGCATATTTGAGAATGTACACTAATGCGTACGCTAATGCGTGTACACATTAGTGAACATTCTCAAATATGCGTATATTTAGGGTATGGAATATGGCATGTTCCATACCCTAAATATACGCATAGTTGAGAATGTTCGCTAATGTGTACGCAATTTATCAATTCATACGCATTAGCGTAAGCATTATCGTACATGCTCAATAAATATGCGTATATTTTGCGTCGCCGTTATTTTCACCAGATTTGTTACGAACTTTATCAAAATTCGGTTCGGTGACGAACCGAACTTTTGGGAAAGTTCGTAACGAATCTGGTTCGTTACGGTTCGGTTCGCTCATCCCTAATTGGAACATTTGACATACAACACCAGACAGTCCTGAATATTCTGAAGCGACATTGGCATGTCCTGCGAACGGACAGAGATCTAAGGGGAGGGATTTCAAGCCATCCCTCAATAACCTACAGAAGGGGGGAAAACCTGAAGGAAATGATGGTGCATAGCCATTTTCAAAATAGAATACAGAGAGCTGAAACATGGCTAACCATGAAAGGGTCTTATCCCTGTGGTAATTGCTCCTTCTGTAGATACATGGTTCCGACACGAGAATTTACTAATCCAGTTGATGGGAAAAAATATGATGTTAGGGAGTACATCAACTGCAGGACCATAGGTGTCGTGTATGCGAACCAATGCAGTTGTCCGAAACTATACATAGGAAAAACTATACAGGAGCTGAGGAGGAGAGTATCTAGACATCTGAGCAACCTGAACACCCAAGATGACACCCCCCTAGCTAAACATTTGAGAACTAAGCACCAGAGTAATCCACTGGATTTGAAAATCTGGGGAATACAGAGGGTGAAGATGGGTCCTAGACAAGGAGACATGGACATTAAACTACAACAAGAAGAGGCCAAATGGATATATAGGCTGGAATCTCTATCACCGAATGGGCTAAATGAGGGCTTCACTTTTGCTCCCTTCCTAGGGAAAAAAGATAAGGAGGAAAAAGGACTATATAAAATGATAAAAAGGAAGAATCAAACATGGAACCTAAGAAGCACAGACAAATGGAGGGACCACAAATGAAGATAAATAGTTAGTAGGAGTGAACATAATGGATGATGGAATTTACATAGAGAAGAGGTGACCTTAAGCATATCCTTATTCCCCCCCCCCTCTCTCCCTTCCCCCTTCCATCCCTTCTTTACTTGTCTAGGTGTATACAGTATATTAGAAACTAGGACAGTAAGTAAAATAACTTAGGGATCAGTGTGTCGCTAGGATCTGATTATATGGCTATTTGTATAGCAGTAATAGATGGCATAGGTACAGAGCAATGAGCTCTAAAATATTGGTGACATATAGATCCTCAACTAAAAAGAATACATTAAAAAGGCAATGAATCACTAACTCTAAGAAGATCTGATAGAGTTTAAAATATATATAGGCTTAAATAAATAATTTGTAATGAGACGAGCACACCTTTATCTGGTAGTATTCGATCTTTACAGGCAATAAGTTATTATAAAACTGTTAAATTTATTATATATCAATTATAACATAACATAAAATACTCCTGTAAAATTGATAGTGGTTATAAACTGGCGCCAGTATATCTAAACATCTCTAATAAATCTCTAGTAACTATTGGTAGCAATGTATAGCTTGATACAAAAAAAATAAGAATAGAAAAATAAGAATAAAAACAGAATAAAAATAAAAATAGATTAAAATTAAGTACAAGTTCATAAAAATACTGCCGTCTATGAGGTCATTTGGTTGGTTTATGATCTTATAAAGTGCATATTCTCCTGAGTTTTATGATCAAGCCAGTTATTCTTATACAATTGTTTCAATATTTCCAGCCGGGATATTAATGATGAGGAAACTCAGTACATTACCAGTCCCGATCTCCTGAGTGTTATGCCGGCCTTCAAATGCTCCCCTGCGATGTAGGCTGTATATTTGCAGTGGTTGCAATCATTGCAATGATCACATGATTACGAGTCGTGCAGGATGTGCTTGAACAGCAGAAGTAACAGAATACCAGCTGTGAGAAATCATTTTGGAAAGTGACACTGGACTCAACACGCTGGTTCCGGTGATACTCTCACCCACGTGGGACGCCGCGGGAAAAAGCCGGTGGGAGTGCGACCAACGTTTGACATCTAAGCAGCGCACTCAATCCACACAGACTACGCGCGATCCCCACACACAGAAGGCCCGTTCCGGCAACCACTGTAAATATACAGCCTACATCGCAGGGGAGCATTTGAAGGCCGGCATAACACTCAGGAGATCGGGACTGGTAATGTACTGAGTTTCCTCATCATTAATATCCCGGCTGGAAATATTGAAACAATTGTATAAGAATAACTGGCTTGATCATAAAACTCAGGAGAATATGCACTTTATAAGATCATAAACCTACCAAATGACCTCATAGACGGCCGTATTTTTATGAACTTGTACTTAATTTTAATCTATTTTTATTTTTATTCTGTTTTTATTCTTGTTTTTCTATTCTTATTTTTTTGTATCAAGCTATACATTGCTACCAATAGTTACTAGAGATTTATTAGAGATGTTTAGATATACTGGCGCCAGTTTATAACCACTATCAATTTTACAGGAGTATTTTATGTTATGTTATAATTGATATATAATAAATTTAACAGTTTTATAATAACTTATTGCCTGTAAAGATCGAATACTACCAGATAAAGGTGTGCTCGTCTCATTACAAATTATTTATTTAAGCCTATATATATTTTGCTTTCCGGGGGTATAAAGCACTGAGACTAGAGCACCCCTAATCCATTTGTCATAGCTGGAGGTGAGCCACTCATCCCTTTTTTTCCCTAGAGTTTAAAATAGTAAACGAAAAAGGGAGGTATATAATTAGCATAGAGAATGAGTACCCTCATAGAACCAATAGACTATTAGAAATACGAGTAAATTCTAAGTCCCGAAGCATGCGCACTGAACGGCCGGCAATGCAAGTGGATTCTAAGTCCCTGGGCATGCGCGATAATAAGCATAGTGGAAAATTTTTTCTGTGTTGCAGCGCATGCGCGGGAACTTGAAGATCGCGCGAGAAGACCCACGTAGCGCAAGTGGCAATGACGGAGGTGGCGCGCCGCCCTGGGTGAAAGAGAGGACCAATAGGTAACATCTACGACTAAACAGGTATGCAGAGGGGGTGGAGGTTTCGTGAGGTCATCAACCCAGGTTATAAAAGGTGGTCCCCGCCCCCAACATACTTACCTGCTCATACCCCTGAAGACGCTGGAGATCCAGCGAAACATGTCGGGGGGCAGCTCAATGTTTGTGTGATTGGTGTGTGTTTTAGACAGCAGAGGCAGACCAGGCAGCAACACTAATACAAGAGCAAAAAATAAGGAGCTGCTTTACACAAGAGTTATCCCTTGCAATATACAGCAGGGATAGTAAAGCGATAAGCTCTAAACCGATTTACTGTGAGTGGATTCACAGAGACTGTATGTACTAAGAACACTAGCCTAATGAGGTCTGCCTAGTACTGCTGATAGTTTTAAATCACAAATGTCTGTGTTAACTATTAAGAGTATTAAACACTAGAAATAAATGTTAAGTTTTATTGAATAACAAGTGCATAAATTAGGACATTTTGTGATCCTTTTGGATCAATGGATATAATTACTTCAGGTAAATTGTCCAATGTGCACTAGGAGGCCATAATAGTGACCACACTAGATTGACTTTTTATGGGTAAACCCCCACTATAAGAGCCTCTAAGATAATTAGCCCAGTGTATGAAAGAAGCCCAGCCCAGTGAGAGATCCAGCCTAATATGGCAAGCTTCCTATCCAATCAACCTAGCAGCCAAGTTTTTTTGCAGGAAGCAAATAGAGTATTTTCAACTGAAAGCCTCCCAATTAACACAGGAGATATTGCCCATGCTTTCAGAGAGATCAATAAAACTTATAAAAGATATGTGAGAACAATATGGGAGATTACCAGTTTAGAAACATATTTACAGCAAAAACTGGTGTATAGGGGTATGAAAATACATATAACTCCCAATTCACACCAAGAGGATACTGAGTTCATCAAGGGCTGGGAGGCTCTGCTCAAGGAAAATTCTCTCAGGATGCAAGCCTATATCTTGGAATACGAGAAAAAAGTACTCCTAAAGACCACAGAACAATTAGAGAAGGAAATTCAGGACATACAAACATTCAGATCCCAATCCGATTTTGTCAGCTTGGAAAGTAGACTACAAAAAACATTGAACAATTACAAGCTGAAATAAAAGAACGCAAACATCGTAAATATAACAGGGATAAAAGGGACTTCGACACAGGACACATCTATATAAAAAATACGAATAGATTCTCCCCAAATAAAAGGGGAATTTGGCAACAACAATATACAGATATATCTGAATCCGAAATATCAGAGTCGGAAGGTAGCACAGGAGGCCAAAAAGGAAGTACCAAAAGAAAAGCCAAAAGTAGAATAGGGCAAACACAAAAGAAAAGTTCCAGTACTAATCAACGATGGCCAGGAACAACAAATATGAGTCAGGAGATGCAACCTATTCAGACCTTTACTCAAAAATCGTCCTCTGGAGCATCCTTTCTCTCTGTACCTCAAACATCAGCAAATATATCAGTGATGGTACCAAACAATGGTGCAGCGCCTCCCTGCAATCTTCCAACCAGTTTCCCAGTGCCTCAGGTGTCGACGTCTTTTTTAGCGGCAGGCGTCCAGTTGAGGGACAGGGACAAATGGGGCTACAACCAGAAGGCATAGAGAGCAATACTACCGATGCAGTTATGCAAATAATAAATAAGTCTCATCTTACTCTTAAACCTGAAACTGTATCTCTGATTCAAAAAGGACTATCATTCACCCCTGCTCCCCAGTTTGATTGCTTTCGCTGGGTGAAGGATATTAACTTATTTGCCAGAAAATTGGCATTACATAAAGAATTTAAAAATAAAAAAAAAAACCCAACAAATTAGATACACAGGAAATAGAAGCACTGAGTGCATTAGAAGAACTTCATAGAGAAGGGCTGGGGGAAACAGTGCATCCTAAACCTCCTTTTAGCTCACTTTCCCCTGCATCTAGATTTACTCCTCCATTCGCTGGACATGCTAGTATTCAGATATTCGTAGACCTGGTAACTCAAGACCTTCAAAAGATAAAAACAAAGAAGGAGGCTGTGGGGGCTAACCTCCCAGTGGAGGAAAAAGAGGCTCTAAATCAATTGATTAAAGAGGAAGATTTAATAGTGAAGCCCTTGGATAAGGGAGGAAATGTAGTATTAATGGACAAAAGTGATTACATTAGCTATGGTGATGGAACTCCTAAAGGATAGTAAAACCTATAAAAAATTGGATAATAATCCAACTGAAAAGTATAATAGGGAACTAAAGACTTTACTAACCCAAGCAAAAGAACGTGAATAAATCACCAAGGAAGAATTTAAAGTCATGTACAATCCGAGACCCACCATTCCAATGTTCTATGGAATTCCGAAAGTACACAAAAAACGGCAACCTACTCCCGGTAGACCAATTGTCTCCGGGAATGGTAATATATGTGAAGGGGCTAGCGCCTATGTAGACAAAATCATTTCACCGTTTGTCCAGACACTTCCTTCCTATCTGAGGGACACTAAAGACACTGTGGTCAGATTGCAGAATATGTGTGTGAATAAAAACACACTAATAGCCAGTTTGGACGTAGAGGCATTGTACACGAGTATAAGACATAAATTAGGAATTGCAGCAGTACAATCATTTTTGAACACTAAGGTTACACAATTTTATCCACATAATGATTTTGTTATCACGTTATTATATTTTATACTTACGCACAATTATTTCATTTTTAATAATGAATATTATTTACAAATCACTGGCACTGCTATGGGCACGATTTGTGCACTTGGCTTTGCAAATTTGTTTTGGCGGTGGTGGGAAGATAGTTTGTTTTCACGGAACAATGGAGATACACTGACACATTTTTATTTTGGGGTAGATTATGTGATATTTTAATTTTTGGGCGCACTGAATCACAATTCAGAATTTACAGAAGCCTTAAATTGAATGAAATTGGCTAGTTCACGGCAGAAATACAGAAACAAAGCCTCAACTTTCTTGATCTCAAAATATCTCTGCAACAGTAGTGTTGAACAGCAGTGTAGAAACAGAGATATATAGAAAACCAACAGCGACTAACAACTTCCTCCACTGGGAGAGTTACCACCCACAGCCCCAAAAGTCAGGAATCCCGGTTGGCCAGTATTTTAGAGCAAGAAGAAACTGCTCAACAGGGAATTTGGAGAGAGAGAGTAGTCCTCTATACAGTAGGTCCGACACAGAGGTACCCAAAGAAGGTTTTACATAGAGCCTATGGGAAAGCAAAAAGTATCACAAGAGAGAACCTTCTGAAAAAGAAGGATAAGAAAAAAGAAGATACAGTCATCAGATGCATTGGAACTAGGGATGAGCGAACTTTTGAAAAGTTCGGTTCGCTTCGGCAAACTTTCTTGAATTTCGGATTCGTACGAACCGAACCTAAAACGAACCTTGCTATAACGGCTGAATAATTGCTTCTACAATAATGGGAGTCAGATAGGGTAGGGTAAAAAATGGAAAAAATCCAAGTGACTTCAACAATGGCGACGCAAAATATACGCATATTAGAGAATTTACACTAATGCGTACGCTAATGCGAACATTCCCGCACAAATAACGAACATACAGTGTAACGTTGTCAAAGGTGCGCTACTTAACCGAATGCGTACGCATTAGCGTACGCATACACTGCGCCTGCGAACATTCCTACTCAAGTAACGAACATACAGTGTAGCGTTGTCAAGGTACGCTACTTAACCGAATGCGTACGCATTAGCGTACGCATATACTGCGTCTGCAAACATTCCTACTCAAGTAACGAACATACAGTGTAGCGTTGTCATCAAAGGTACGCTACTTAACCGAATGCGTATGCATTAGCGTACGCATACACTGCGTCTTCAAACATTCCTACTCAAGTAACGAACATACAGTGTAGCGTTGTCAAAGGTACGCTACTTAACTGAATATGTACACATTAGCGTCACGAACAGCATGAGTCTGAAGTGCCTGTACCGTAAGGCCACAACTCAACCATCCCTAAAACAGACTTTAAACTAATAGCCTTTATCTACAAGGCCAAAGAATTAGTCAGAAAACCTGACAGATGTCTACTGAAAAATGACTTTGACACAGTTGCTGCGGTGCAGACGGCGCAAAACGCTGCGCGCCGGCACCAGAAGAGTTAACAACGCCATTTTCTCACTAGTGGCGCAGCTTCTTCATGCTGAAGCAAAGAAACCGTCCCCTCAAGAGCGTGAAAACCATGGCACGGCCCCCTGTAGCGCGGGAAAATCTAATCCAGCCCGCCAGGAACTTGCTGGGGGGAGCATTGAGAGCGAACACTCCACCCCCTTAGCTCCTCCTTCATCTCTGGTGTATGCGAAGAAAGAGAGAGACAACAACATGGCGTCCCGTCAGCGTGGCCCTAGTTGGGGGGATATGGTCTGGGGCACACCTAGACCAGCGGAGGTTCGCCTGGACCAACTTATCCGCAAGGCACAGCTGGTGCCGAACCCCGAAGTGCCTCATCTACCGGTGATAGCAGCTGGAGATCCTGCAAGCGAGGCCGCACACGTGGTCCCGAAGATGGACGCAACCAGCGGTGCACTCAGGAAGCCACCATACGTCCGGGCCAAAGTCCAAGTCGAGACGGCCGGGCCTGCGGAGGAAGTCCACAACCGAGTGGCCGAGTCCCCACCTTGCCTAAGCCCCGACATAACGACCTCCGACAGAACCCCATCGTTCCTGCTGCGGTAACTAAAAATGTTACTACCCTGTGGGACTATAAAAGGGTTGTAGAAGAGTGGGTGGTCGAGGTGCTGGAACATCCCCGACGTGGTGACCCGACTCTTGAAAGGCGCACCGGGACTGTGCTTTGGTTTAGCGTGGACCGCGGCGTGGGGTTCATCACAGACGAGGAATCCGCTGAGGAGCTCTACGTTAATCGTCGCTCCGTGAAGAGGCCATACCTCCCTCCAGCACGACACAACCTCCATGCGGGCGACTTCGTAGAATTCACGCTATGAAGAGCCTACAAGGCCCCTTTGCCACCGGGGTGAAGGTCATCACCAGACCACCGAGGCCGGAGGCACCTCAAGAGGAATGGGAAGATCACTCCGCGACCGCCACCCTTACTCACTGTCCATGAGAGGATGAAGCGGGAGACAGTCAGCCAGGA